>JAOSBN010000179.1:57840926-57856892 GCA_027563595.1 Erythroxylum suave | reverse complement strand
ATCTATTAAAAAATATAACATATAATAATAATGAATTAGTGTGATTTATTACTTGTAATCTACTACTTGTACTAAATAAGTGTGATTTATAGCAAAATAAGTGTGTACTCACCACATTAACTTGGCCAACTAATGAAGATTGACTATAGAAAGTTGTCAAATTAACGGTCAAAAAACTCATGGACTAATAGATGGAGGCCATGTTGAGAGATGGGAGAGGTAGACACCACAAAAAAACATAATATAAGTTAGTCTTATAGCAACTGACATTTGGAATTGAAGGGCATCTTCTGTCATTTATTCAATCAGCTGAAGTAAAAAGCTATTCCTCTTGAACTTTTTGAAAATCAGTTTATTGGGTTCAATCAGCTGATTACCAAACATTAAAATAGCTGGTCAATAAGCTAAATTTTTTGAATCAGCTATTTTTTCAGCTGATCAGCTAGCAACTAAACATGCCCGATATAGGTTAGCTTGTAGCCTGACTCCCTATTTTTATTTTTAAGAAAAATTTAAAAAACGACATCTTTTTAAAAATAATGATTGAATCATGAGCTGGGTCGGGCCGATTTTGACATTCCCGATATCAGGAACTCACAATTTGTTTTTATGCCTACTGTTTGGACTGCTCCTTGAAAGTAACCATAGTATCACTTGGAAGGATAAGAAGAGAATATGCTATTAAAAGGAATATATTTATGCATACACAAAAACTCTTAGTTGGCTCTCTAGTGTCATTACATCAATGTTCTAGAAACCTTGTTAGTTGCTACAAAGGTTGTTTCTGTAAATAGACAACTAAATAAATGTATTTAAACCTTATTTCTGCTCCTGGTCTATTTACAGAATAATTGATAAATCAATTTCTAGGGTTTTCCGATCTGCTGCAAAACCCTAATTGGTTGCATAGTACTTTAGGGTCTCCGATTCCTTCTAGATTCCATCAGCCATGTCGTTGAGACCCAGCGCCAGAACCGAGGTTCGCCGGAACCGGTACAAGGTCGCCGTCGACGCCGATGAGGGTCGCCGGAGAAGAGAGGACAATATGGTTGAGATCCGTAAGAGTAAGCGCGAAGAGAGCTTACTCAAGAAGCGGCGTGAAGGCCTCCAAGCTCAGCAGTTCGCTTCCACGACTGTACCTTCTGTTATGGAAAAGAAGGTTTATTCTTTGTGCATAAACATTAATTTAAAGTTTGAATCTGTATCGTGTATCGGTGATAGTGGATTGTTTTAATTGATTTTAGGACTAGGGTTAGTTTTGATGCTTTATATCTTTTTGGTTTACTTGGATTTGACGGTTTGGTAAACGTACTTTTTAAAAAATCTGCAGTTGGAAAGTTTGCCTTCGATGGTTACTGGCGTTTGGTCCGATGACAACAGTTTGCAACTTGAAGCTACTACTCAGTTCAGGAAGTTGCTTTCAATTGGTATGAATAAATCGTTTTCTTTGGGTTTCAGTTTCCATAGATTTGTACCTTTTTTCCATAGTGATAACTTATTCTTTGTTTCGCAAATTCCTGGATACCAGAACAAAGCCCGCCGATTGAGGAAGTTATACAATCTGGGGTTGTTCCTAGATTTGTTCAATTTCTAGTTAGGGAGGATTTCCCCCAGCTACAGGTATGTAATTGGTCGATGATTTTGTGTTAGCTGTATCTATCTAGTTGGTAAAAGGAGTGAAATTATGGTTTTAATTTGTTATTGTTATGGCTTGTAATAGTTTGAGGCTGCTTGGGCTCTCACAAATATTGCTTCTGGAACATCGGAGCACACAAAAGTGGTGATTGATCATGGTGCAGTTCCTATATTCGTGAAGCTTCTTGGTTCGCCGAGTGATGATGTCCGGGAGCAGGTATGTAGTTGAAGTTCAAAATTTCACCCAAAAGATTATGTGATGGTAGAGAATTCGATGATGTTATCTTAACTGTTGGTTCAATTGTAGGCTGTGTGGGCATTAGGGAATGTTGCTGGTGACTCGCCCAAGTGTCGTGATCTTGTTCTCAGCCATGGAGCCCTCGTTCCACTGCTTGCACAACTAAATGAGCATGCAAAGCTTTCAATGTTGAGGAATGCCACGTGGACACTGTCAAACTTCTGCAGAGGCAAACCACAGCCTCCATTTGAGCAGGTTATTTTCTGATATTTTGCATGTTTTGGGACATCGGGTGTTTTCTGAACAAGCAACATTTGGTGCGCAGGTGAGGCCAGCACTTCCAGCACTTGCGCGGCTTGTGCATTCAAGTGATGAAGAAGTGCTAACAGATGCATGCTGGGCGCTCTCTTATCTTTCGGATGGTACAAACGACAAAATACAAGCTGTAATTGAGGCTGGTGTCTGCCCTCGACTTGTTGAGCTCCTCTTGTTAGTATTGCCTTGTTAAGTTAAATCTTTTAATTGCTTTTAGTCGTGGATTATGAGAACTAATCTTATCTACATCATTCTGTGTATCTTCAGACATCCATCTCCTTCCGTGCTTGTTCCTGCACTTCGGACAGTGGGTAATATTGTTACTGGGGATGATATGCAGACTCAGGTACTGTCTTAACAAAGATATTGAAGATTGTCTCCTTTGCAGTATCTTTTCTTAAGCAGCAAGTTATTCTGAATGCTAATTGTTCAATTATGGCAGAATGATGTTGTACATAAGTTTGTTGGGGAATATATGGTGTGAGACCCAGTGCTTTAAAAGCTTAAGATTGGTTAGCTCACAGAATAATTTGGTTTCCGTCATGCATCCTTTTCAGTGGTTTTCTAATATACTTAGTAAGTTAAGAACCTAGGGAATAAACTGGAAACCCTAGACCAAACAAATTGTCCCTTTAATTCTTCCAACAAACAAATTTCCCCTTGCCTCCTTCTTCCTATTACGTTTCTGTTCCTGAGTTATTTTATATCCCTCTCCTTTTTATTAGGGTTGGTGGCGACTTAATTATGAATTTTTTAAACTAAATTTTCACACTTTTCGTTACTCAAAATATGGCTAATAACTCTTATTGGTTACCTTGACAGTGCATAATTAGTACTGGTGCACTTCCTAGCCTGCTGAGCCTATTAACTCACAATCACAAAAAGAGCATCAAGAAAGAAGCTTGCTGGACCATCTCAAACATTACAGCTGGAAACAGGGAACAGATTCAGGTTAGCATACAAGAAATGTGATTATCTCCTTGGAATTATTATTTGACTTGATCCAGTGGATTGAGAAGCAGATGAATAACTTGTGGGAACTTTTCCTTATTATTTGACTTGCATGTTCCCCTTTTGGTTACAGTCTTGTTGCACAAGAGGTACACTTGTGTCTGTGCTAACGATCTTTTTGGTTAATAAAAACAAAATCTAGGCTGTAATTGAGGCCGGTCTCATTGGTCCTCTCATTAATTTGCTTCAAAATGCTGAGTTTGACATAAAGAAAGAAGCTGCTTGGGCAATTTCCAATGCTACTTCCGGTGGTACCAATGAGCAAATCAAGTAAGTTATTAGAGTTCCTCTTATTTTACTCCAACAGTTCTTTTGTCACAGAGTTGATTGACCCATGATTTCATGATTGTTAGGTATTTGGTAAGTGAGGGGTGTATAAAACCATTGTGTGATCTCCTCGTATGCCCTGATCCAAGGATTGTCACTGTGTGTCTTGAGGGATTAGAGAACATTTTGAAAGTTGGGGAAGCTGAAAAGAACTTGGGAAACAGTGGAGATGTTAATTTCTATGCCCAGATGATAGATGATGCGGAAGGATTGGAAAAGATCGAAAACTTGCAAAGTCATGACAACAACGAAATTTATGAGAAGGCAGTTAAGATTCTTGAAACATATTGGTTAGAAGAGGATGAAGAGACTTTACCCCCTGGCGATGCTTCCCAGCAGGGGTTTCAGTTTGGTGGGAACCAGCTTCCGGTCCCATCTGGTGGATTCAACTTTAGCTGAAGGTAAACATTCATGATATGAGATGTAATGTGATAACAGGCTATTAGATATGTAGCTTAATTTTTTACGAGTAGCTGCTCACATTATGCTCTTCTAATATGACTAGCTGCTTATTTCATCTAGAGGTTAGGATGTTTATATGATTCACAAAACTTGCAGGGTGGAATATATTCTTTTGTGACAACAGTTCATGATGGTGCTGATAATATTTTGGTGTCGAGTGAGTCTGGTCAATGGCACCCTGCGTCTGGTCATAGTCTGGTCTAGTGTCTGTGGTGGTTGAAGAGTTGCCTTGGCTGTTGTTCTATACTAATCTCTCCAAATAAGGAGGACGATGCCGAGGAGACAGGTTACTGGCCAAGGATGGTTGCGTGAGCAGGCCAGTTGCTTGAATCACCAAGTGATTATACTGGTGCATGCTTAAATGTGTGCAGCGTCGAAGTTCATTGCATCTTTTGGAGTCTAAGTTGTGCCAATAGTTTAAGAGTTGGTATTTTGTGATATCATCATTTGCATAAACAAGACTATACCCACGAATTTTGTCTACCTGGTGTATTTCAGGGGAGTTTGGGTTCATGTTTTCTTCTCTCTACAATTTATATGTGGATCCTGTGGAATGATTGTGGATACCGTTTGATTAACATGGTACCTGAGAATATATATATATATATTGTTGGTGTATGTCCACGGTTTGGTCTCCTTTAGTTATCTCTTCACTTCTTTATTCCAAAACTAGTTTAATGTTTGCTTGCAGTCTTGCCAGATAGGCGAGGATTTGCCTGTATGGTAAAATCAGAACGGTCTAATAACCAACAATAACCCCTTACTGTCACTAAGATACAAGGCTCAGAGCACATTAACCTATTTTGATGACTTGTTCAGACCATGAAACCATTCAAATTGGCTTAATCCAACGACCTCCATTGTTAGTGGACCACATACTTTTTTTGAACTTGCTGATGCACATACTTTGTTTTTCAGCATTTATTGATTGAGATGCAGAAGTTTCCATGTTATTGAGACTGATGAACTGGTGAAGCTGCAAATTTGTCCGCATAAATACACATTTGTTTCTTGGTAATATAAGAAAAAATGTTTTGCAGTGACACAAAGTTCTTCAAAATGGAACATTCACATATCATTTAAAATGGAGTTGAGTACAGGGTGGATATGTGGGATATAAACGCATGCCTTGACACTTGTTTCTTGTTCCATGTTCTATTCACGTCATTTAGTGGTTGGGGTATTACCGCGAGCATACATGTCACTAAGAGGTAAGGCTCAGAGCACATTAACCAATTTGATTACTTGTTCACCATTAAGAACATGAACAAGAACTTGTTAACCATTCAAATTGGCTTAATCGAAGCACCTTCCTTGCTACTGGACCACCCACTTCTGTAAACTTGAAGCTGCACATATTTTGTTTTCCTGCATTTATTGATTGAGATGCAGAAGTTTCTATGTTTTTGAAACTAATGAACTGGTGAAGCTTTAAATTTGTCCTCATACTTACTCATTTTGTAAGAAAATTTTAAATGGGACACTCGTGTGATTTCAAAGTGGAGTTTGAGTACAGGATGGATATGTTGGATATAAATGCATGCCTCTACCCTCAGCCTTTTGCATGAGAAGAGGGCTCAATTCTCGAGCATGTCCAGCCTCGATTTATTGTTATAGAAGTTGAATAAGGGTTGAAAGGAAAGTGACATTAACAACCAAAGGAAAGGGCAATAACCCCATTAATGCACGCACATTTAAGAAAATTGCAGAGCTTTTGACTGTCAAATCTTTCCAAATCTTACTGGTTGAAAAGCTTGGAGATTTTTGCTTATGTTTATTATATTATATGTTTATGTTAGGTGGTCCTTGTACTTGCATTGCCAGGTCTCACGAGGAGAAGACAATTAAAAGTAGGGTATCTCCTGAGCTCTCACTTTCTTTCTGAGAATTTTGTCATCTTCATCCTTACCACTCATAGGATTTAAAAACATTCAATAATATGCAACCTTATATTTAATTAATAAACAGGTTGTTCTTGATAGATTCATGTGAAATGTGTCACGAAGAATTTTTGTCTACTTATTATATCAAATTGATCATTTATTTCTATCCAAAGGGTTTTTATATATCCAAAATTATTATTATTATTATTATTATTCAAGTATGTTAAATAAATCATCAAAAAAAGACATAATAGTTTACAAATTAGATGTTTTAAATAGGTCGATTGCCGAGACAATAATTCATAATTAAATGACAAATTTGATAATGATATTTGTAAAATTTCAATACATCTATTATCGATTAATCATTATTTTTTATGTAGATTACAAATTTTTTAAGCATTCTACTGATTTTTATCAAATTTTCTATTCCAGTTATTCTGTTTCAATTTTTTCTATTAAATCTCATCCATACATTTATGTGATGTCTACGTAAATATATGAATGAAATTTCGAAATAGGAAATCAACTTTGATCTCCTACTGATTGAACCATCTCTGAAGAGCTGACTTAACCTTTTTGCCTTTTTATCTCATGTTTTATCTGACTTATGTTGCCCACCACATAAAGCTCTATCAAACCATCTCAAGATAGCACCTTTTGTCATATTTCAATTAATTTAGTTACAAAATAATCCTTCTCTTCTCTTAATCTTGTTAAATGAAATATCTTTCTGTACCTTTTGTCTCTACCCCATGTGGACAAATTGAGGTTGTGTGATATATCATCACCTTGTTTTTTTTTTAAAAAAAAACCAGAAGCTGACCATATGTGCAGAAAATATCATCCTCCATTGCCAACTTTCATTAATGAATTTGTGATCTAAACACAATTTTAGAGATAAATGCATTAAAATTTTTAAAAATTTTAATTTGATAACTAATTTTTAAAATTTTACATAAATCAAATTAAAATTTATTTTTACCAAAGTGGCAATAAATAGATATTTACATTCAAAAAGCTCCGAAAATAATTCTAGGAGGGCCCTATCAGAATTTAGAAAATAGGCATTTTAATTAAGAGAGGGATGAATAGTAACATGGTTTTGAATATCGGTTAATTAGTAAAAAAACTTCTCTTACTTTTGAATTGCTGAAATAAGAATTTTATGTAAGAGTTGAAGCCCCGAAAAGAGAGTTAGGAACTTTTTCGATAAGAGATTAGGATGGGTTTCCTTAGCCCTGGAAAATTGTCCTCCCAATTGTAGATAAAAGACATAATAAAAACAACCTTTACTTGGCCTACTTCACCTTATTTTTTCATTTTGTCTTAAGCAGACTAGATCTTTCAGGTCAAGGAGTGGCAAAGGCGAACTACAATCAGCCCTCACCCTCATCAGGAGTAGCTCATCGGATGGTGTAAACCTCCCGTATGGTGGATTAAACTCAACACAGACGGAGCATGCAAGCGTTCGTCGCTGACAGCAGAATTATGGGGCGTGCTTACCGGTCTTTCTCTTGCATGGGATCGGTATCGACGGATCGAGCTAGAAGTAGATTCCATCGCGATGATTAACTTACTCTCCTCCTCCACCAACTGCTCAACGTCTCTCATTCTTATCGTGAGGGGGATTCACGAACTGTTTACTCGAAACTGGACTGTTGTTCATCGACACATTTATCGAGAGGGCAACAGATGCGTTGACTGACTTGCGAACTACGCTGAACAGTTTGATGTCGGAATCACACACTTCGACACCACACCCTTTGAGTGTCTTACTCTTCTTCTAGAGGATATGTTTGAGAGTCGGTTCCCGCAACTCGATTTGTAATTTGTGTTTTTTTTCCCTATTAAATAAAAAACAAACAAACTTTTTTTTCTTATGTATACAAATTATAAATGATTAGTCATTAAGTTAAAAACTTCTAAAAATTTTGACACTAAATTAAATTTAAAAAAAAATTAAACACTACTTAATTGAATCCAATTTGTCAAACTATTGCATCTTCTCCAAAAGCAACAATTCATACATGTAAATTGACACCAACCCCTCCAAGTTTTGACTTGACCTACCTCCCCAATCATTATGTGAATGAAGTAACTTTCAAAAACCCAACAATGTCATCACTTCAAACTACAATAAAATAGTCAAGAGAACACTCACAAACTACATCTTGGAGCCAAAACAACCAACTTGGTGGCGCCAAAAAAACAGACCCTTTTCAGGCTTTTGGGTAAAACAAGATTGTTTTTGGCCAACTCAAAAATGGCGCCCCTTTTTTTGTTCATTTTCAGCAAATCCCACAAATTGTGGGTTTTGGCGGGGAGGCCAATTGGGTCAAATAGTTTCCTTCACAAGGGCATTGTGGTCATTTGGACCCTCCACCAGGGCTAGGGTTTGGAGTCCCATTTATAAGCCCTTTTTCAGATCCGCCCCTGCGTGCTCAAGTGCGTGTGATCCTGTCTATCTTCCTCTCTCTCTAAAGTCACACTTACACAGTACTTTCTCTCTCTATCCGGTTCTCTGTCTCTTGGTGGTTGCATGTTGGTTTTGTTCACACTATCGTCTCAATCACCGTTAACGATTCTTGATCTCTCCAATCTTTAATCTCTGAGCTGCCGAAACTGTTAGATCTCTGGTCTTTCTTGTTTCTTTTTGCTCTCATTCTGTCGGACCCTAGTGTTGTTGAGTGAAATGATCTGTTTGATTCAGATATATCTCACTAGCCGACTTTGATTCGTTTTGTTGAATACCCATTTCAACTCTGATCTGTCTCTCAGCCGGGTTTGTCTTAGATCTCCAGTATAGTGGCTAAAGATGCTGGATCCAAGTGACAGAGTGAGTTTTGGGTTAAAAGTTAGTTGCTTTGATTAGTTGATCCACGATCTTTAGTTCCAGCCTTAGTTAATCAGGAGTCTCATCTTATTTTTACAGGGATCAGAGGCTGAAGATATCAGTAGCAAATCACCAGAGGTAGAGAGCCAACAGAAGAAAACGTGTGCTGATTGTGGAACTTCCAAGACCCCTCTTTGGAGAGGAGGACCAGCTGGGCCTAAGGTATCTTCACATACCACCATTCGTTAATCTTTTCATTATGATTTCGCTTCTTGTTCGAAAAAATAGTTTTGATCTTCGATCTAATGTTTTCATTTTCATTTCATTGACAGTCACTATGCAACGCGTGTGGCATCAGAAGCAGGAAGAAGAGAAGGGATGTTTTGGGACTAAACAAAGGGACATCAAACGACAAAAAACCAAGAAAAGGAGGTCACAACAATGGGTCAAGCAATCACAATCACGGTAACAAGCAGTTGGGAGATGGGTTAAAGCAGAGACTATTGGCATTGGGGAAGGAGGTTTTGATGCAGAGATCATCAGTGGAGAGACAAAGGCGGAAGCTTGGAGAAGAAGAACAAGCGGCAGTGTTGTTGATGGCTTTGTCTTATGGGTCGGTTTATGCTTAGGGATTTTGTGGTCCAGTAGGAGTGTATGTAGGTGGGAAGTGTGAGGTTTAAGGCGGTGGTGGTTAATAATTTGGGGATTTAGGGTTTGTATTTTGATCTGACCAATTTCAAGTGTAATGTTGAAGGGTCGTTTTTGTCTATTTATTGTCGTTTAGCTATTTTATAATGTCTTTAAAAGGTTTTGTGGGGCTAACTGTATTGAGAAGAAGAAGATGAAGAGAAGAGCAAAAGAATTCAAGATTAGATTCTATTTTTCCTAACTACAAGTAATTCAACATTGATGCAATGTTTCTTATCCAATCTCTTGTCCATTCCAATCCTCAATAGTCCATTATTTTGCATTTAAGCTTTTAATATTGATTAAAATTGAAATTTTAATTGAATATAGATGTATTCAAAATTAGTGAAAATAAATTTAATTCATTAATTTTAAATATTTATTAATGAAATATAATAATATTTATAATATAATGGAATAGAATGAGATGAAATAAAATGATTTTATATTATATTAAATATAAAATGGTAAATAATTTTAAATTATTTTATTTTATAAACTTTTTATCTGTATTGTAATATGAAAATTTTTTATTCTTTTTAAATAATAATTTTTTAATATTATATTTCATTTTATTATAAATTATTTCGTGTATGTTTTTAACTCATTTGGGACCACAAAAACAAGTGCAACTCTACTTTCTTTGATGAAGACAAGAAAAAAGCTATTTTATGCATTTAAAGGAATATATGCCACCTTTCTTTAAAGGGATAAAAAATAAAGAAAATATGTAAGACTAGATTAAAAGAGTTGATTTTAAATAATTTATAAGAAAATTACTTATAAACATAAGAACTCCTCAAACATTTAATTATTTTAAAATATCAAAGATTGAATTTATTATTTGTGAAATTTTTAATAATTAAGAACTACTTGAGGCCTTCTCCATCGAGGCCATGGCTTTTACCCTTTTTTTTTCTTTTATTTGGGTTAATTACAAAAATTCTAAATTTTACGATTATAATCTAACTATCAAAACTTAACAAATAAATACTTAAATTTTTAATTTTTTTAATTATATCCTGATGTTAGTGTCTCGGTTAAGTTTTACTGAAATAGCTTAGTACATGTTCATGAAATCTTCAATAATAATATGCGTCAATCATAATTAATACAAATAATAAAGATTAATGAAATGTTATCGTTTAATTATATAACTAAAATGATAATGAAATAACGCAGTTTAATCCCTAAATCAATTTACGCAACCTTAACGCTCTCACCATTTGTTTTTAATTTATTCTTCCGATACCTTCACCTTTCATTTTTAATTTGTTCTCTTTGTATGTTCTCTGAACTCCCTCACTGTTCGTTTTCTGTTTATTCTCCTAACACCCCAAGTTAGTCTCACATCATAACATGAAACGTGAGAGTGTTAGGAGAATAGAATAAAAATAAAGGCTAAGGGTGTCGGAGCTACGTAAGTTGATTCAGGGATTAAACTACGTTATTTTTTAATAATGAATTCGTTTTAGTTATATGATTAAATGACACCATTTTGCAAATCTTTATTAGTTGTGTTAATTTTGGCTGATGATTAATTAGGATTTTTGGAACATATGACAAGTCACGTCAACAAATTTAATGAGGACACTAACACTGGAGTAGTACCGATCTATAAGATCAAGGAAGACGCACAAGACTGTAGAAACCATAAAGACATCAAACTCTTGAACCATTCTATGAAACTGTAGGAGCAAGTTATTGAACAATAATTGCGCAAAATAGTATAAGTGAAAGAGAATCAATTTGGATTCATGCCTGGGAGATCAACTATTCAAGCAATCCATCTATTAATTTGGCTGATGGAGAATTATAGAGAGCATAAGCGGAACTTACATATGGTCTTTATTGACTTAGAGAAGGCATATGATAGTGTACCAAGAGAAGCCATTTGGAAATGTTTAGAAGCGAAAACGTTACTAGTACCTATGTTAGGATTATAAAAGATATGTACGAGGCCGCTAGAACTTGTGCGCGAATGCCAGTGGGAGATACAGAGTATTTTTCGGTGGATATAGGGTTGTATCAAAGTTCAGCTTTAAACCCGTTTCTTTTTGCGATCATAATAGATGTCATCACGCAGGACATACAAGATGCGGTGCTGTGGTGTATGTTGTTCGTAGATGACATTGTATTGAACGGAGAGACGAAAGAAGAAGTTAAGAGGAAGCTAGAGATGCGAAGACAGACTTTGAGTTAAACGGTCTGCGGTTAAGTAGATCGAAGACTGAGTACATGGCATGCAATTTTGCATAGAGTTCAGAGGACGATGGATAGGAAGTTCGGATTGGGACTCACGCGATAACTCAAAAGAATAGTTTTAAATATCTCGGCTCTATCATACGTGAGAATGGAGATATTGAGAGTGATGTAATTCATTGCATCTAAGCTAGATGGGTGAAATGGAGAGCGACAACTGGAGTCTTATGTGATAGGAAATTTCCACTAAGGCTGAAAGGAAAATTCTATAAGACGACCATACGACTGGCAATGCTCTAGGGCTCTGAATGTTGGACTATGAGGGTAGCGCAAGTGCAAGTTTGAAGTGGTGGAGATGAGAATGATGAAATGGATGTGTGGTCGTACGATGTTAGCTAGAATATCAAATAGGGTGTACAAAGAGAAGTTAGGCATCGCGGCTATCGGCGACAAGCTAAGGGAGTGGAGATTGTGATGGTTCGGACACGTGTGCAGAGGAAGTGTGACGGAACCAGTCAGGCGAGTTGAAGGGATTCGAGTAGAAGGAAAACGAGGTCGAGGGAGGCCAAGGAGGACATGGGAGGAGTAGATCAGACTGGACCTACAGGCGCTAAATCTATTTGAGGATGTGACATCCGATAGAAACAATTGGCGATGCAGAATTTCGATATTAGATGTATAAGGTGCGCAGGGGCGTGAGGGGTAAAGCGAGCTTTAGACTACTCTGAGAACAGGACCTGTGATCTGAAATGTGAGAGACAAAGATCTACAAGTCGACACTTAGAGTGGTCTAAAGTAGTAAATGTAATACGTGTTTCTTTTATTTATTGTTTCAACCTGTCATTCATATATATAGCCCTTCACGGAGTCGAAGGGCTACACATTGATTCTAGACTCCTAGTTTGGCGAATAGTCTATCTGTCAGTCGACTGTAGCTCTGAACGACTGCTTGCTCTCCTACTGAAGCCCCATGAGGATACGACCTCTACCTAGGATAAGTAGAAAACGTTTAGGGTGAAATTAGAGTTTCATATAAGAGATGATTAGGTCCTACCTCTGCTATAATAGATAGCAGACGTTAGATCAGGAATAGGCCATATAGGAAGTGTATATGTATATAAATATGTATGTAATTATATATATTATGTACCTAGGGTACTTTTATTTTATTGGTATTTATTTTATTTTATTGGTATCTTTATTACGTTAATTTCTTGATTTTAATTTTTATATATCTCTGCTTATGCCTGCTCACATATTTACATCGTCATGTATCTATATATTTTCATTTTCATGTGCATTCTATAGGTTCTAGTCTCCGTGCATATACATATATTGTTATACTTACACAGTGATGTATTTGCATTGGTCTGGTCTGTCTGTTTTTGTTTGTTTGGGTTTGTTTGTGTTTGTTTGTTTGTTGTTATTTATTTTGTTTTTCCCTTAATCGGGGGTCTATAACGAAACAGTCTTTGTATCTCTATCAGAGATGCGAGCATGACTGCGCACATCTTACCCTCCTACCCTGCTTAGGCGGAAATTTTGGATATATTTAGTTTGGATTATTTAATTGTCACTTTTTGAAGTTCGGGTTATAATTGCAAAATTGCTCAAAGTTTAGGATTTACTTTGTAAATAACTCTTTTTCTCTAATTACATGTTATTTATAAGTTAGCAAACGGAGTAGACATCTTAAATATTATAATGTCTATTTACAATTAAAGTAGGAATATTCTGTTACACAATTTTAAATTAAATAGCGATATATGATGTAATGCTTTTTCAATAAAATGAAATTTCAATTGTGCGTTATGTACCAAAAAAATTGTGGTTTAATTCCACTATTTAATTTATAAATAGGATAATTTCTTTAATTCTGAATTAACTACGAAAGAGTTTGAAATTTAATCATACTAATTGATTTATTTATATAATTTATATAATCAAATCTTAAAATTTTAATTCATAGTAAGTTTCAAACAATTAAATTAAGAAGGAATATAACTATTTATATAATAACTTTTTAGTACATAAGATTATGCCACATTTTTTATTACCTTTTCTCCTAACGGGTCAGCCTGAAGTCCGACATATATAAATAAAATAATGTTATTTTATTTTAAATTTAAAATATTAATTTTTTTTTTTACTCGAGTCAGTCCAATCTAACAAGGTTTCGGATTGCTAGGGCCCGATCGGAATCAAACTTAAGCTCAATTCTTCAAGCTCGATTGAGACTCGGGTCAAACTCGAGTTCGAGTCTAAGTGGACCAGACTCATTCTGACCTCACTATGCCTAATCAAAATGAGATAGTATTCGAACTTTGGACATTAGACTCGAGTCCAAGCTTCAATTATTGAATTGAGCTCAAGCCTGAATGGATCCGACCCAGTTCACTACCGTATGTAATCAAATCGAGATACTATTCGAAAGTCGGACATTGGATTCGACCACCCTCGCAACGCTTGCAAGATTGGCACTTACCTAACCTTAGTAAACTGATAGGCAGCCGACGTTGCCTGATGTCATTCCAATTTTGGATTTGGATCCGCCCAACCAACCACCGCATTATTAGTATTATACGTGCCATCCAGCTATCTTTTTTCTGTATTTACTTTGTCCCATTTCACATATTGGAAGGAAAAGTAAGAAAGAAAGAAAGAAAGAGCTAAAACTTTATTCATTGCCAGTCTTTTTGTTTTACTAACAATTTTAGTAGACTGTACCTACAAGGGTTGCGGTAGAGCGGAACGGGCTTCTCCATTTTTAACTAAGATTTCGAGTTCGAGTCTTAAAAATGAAGTCGTTTTAAAAACTTGTGAATAAGAGTTTTATCGACCAAAAGGGTCATTTCCGACTCGAATTTAGATTAGTCGGTTGTTCATGTGGTGTCGAATACCTGATGGCTGGTGGTTTAAAAAAAAAAAAAGATAGTAGATTTAACGCTTTCTCAAATTTTGCATTTCAACTTAATTTAAATTAAAAATTTTTATCTTTATTTTGTAAATGTAACACTTTTTAATTAATACCATCTTAATTAGTGTTAGATGTTATAAGAAAAAACTTATAGAAACCCTTTTGATTAGAGGGGGATGCTCATGGCTTCTACAATTTTTTTAATTTATTTTTCAATAAACTTCACATTAATCTTGTTTTATTTTATTTATTAGGAAAATTTAGATTTTGTTAGATAGGGCAAAATTACGTATTATCTGACCTTCCTAAATTCCGCATCTTAGTTAAATTTCAACTAGTTGTAGACGACGATTGGCAAATGCTAAATTCGTGTTCAAAAAATATGTATAGAAAAAAGAAAAGTAAATTATTAAAAATATATTTAAAAGAAAATTTGGCATTTTTTTAGTTTGAAATACACTTCTTTTGTTTTGTTTTAGAAAATTTTTAACAAAATTAAAATGTAATGTATATTTCATGAGATTTTTTAACGAAAAAAATAAAAGGGCATGTTTCTATTTAATAAAATGTTTTTAAAAATTATTAATATATTAAATTTTAGAAAATGAACAAAATATAAAGACTTTCTAAAACCTTTAAAAAAGGAAAAAAGTAGGACTTTAATAGTGGGCACATGGTCACATTCTCCAAGAACCAGAGACGAAATCCGGTGGTCAACGTTTCACTACATTACGCACTTGCAACCACTGAATCTAGTGTCAGAAATGAGGAAATCTGCCGCTTCCAGATCATTCTGACTCGATAAACGGACCTGATGGAATAGAATAATCAACTACAAAAAGCACCATCAAGTACCTGATTCCCTACATCCCTCAACCTTATTTGTGTATCTTTGTATGGAAAAGAATCTGCTATTCCTTTTCCTCTAAAAGTAAAATTTTTAGAACAAAAGCAATACTTAATTTTTTTTACTTTAATTAAAACTCACTAATTAAAATATATATTTTAAAAAATAAAGAGAAAGGGCTAAAAAAAGGTACAATCTTTTCTCTTTTCAAAAGAGTTTTTTTTTAATTGGTAAAAATAAAAATTAAATAATTTTGTTTTCTTTATTTCATAAAAATAAATATAAAGGTGACTTTATTTTCCCGAATTTGACAACTATAAAGGTTTTTAACGGGACAGATCATTTGATCTATTTTTGCTGTTTCAATTCTATTCTAACTCGTCTTATCCACATATTTATACGAGACACTCTTATGCAAGAAAATACATTTCTAAATTAAATTTAAAAAACCCACCAAATATACCTAATAAAATCAATGAGCAATTATATATTTTGATAAGAAATCATATGAATATCATTTTTATAGTGCTTAAATAAATTCTTGAGTATATATAATATTTTCAAATATATACTAAACAACAAATTTGATTTAAATAATAAATAAAC
>JAOSBN010000179.1:57791256-57827826 GCA_027563595.1 Erythroxylum suave | reverse complement strand
GATCGATTCAATCGTAAAAATTTTGAATTAGTCAACTTTTCAGTTTAAGTTTTAATTTTTAAATTTGATACTTTAATTTAAAAAAGAAATTCAAGACATAAATCAAATACTGACTACATAAAATTGTATATTTACCGATGATTAAAAAACTAAACTGATTCAATCAATTGTAAACATTTTGAATTAATAAGCTTTTTAATTTAGTTTTTAATTTTTCAATTTGATACTTCACTAATCTTTGTTATTAAAACTTGATCGATTTATTAATTAATTAGTTAATATTTATAAACTAATTAATATTTATAAATTAAAATTAAATAATTAATTTTTATTTAATAATTTTATTTTTAATAAACTTGAAAAATTTTATTGGTCGACGATATAGGAGGTGTTTGACAAATAACTTATCAATAGTTTCTTATTTTATTGACTAAATGTTAGTTTTTTTTATCATCTTAAAAAGTTATTGATGTGTTTCGTGAATGACTTACTGGTTAGCTTATTTAACCTTAATAAGTTGATTTCTAAATGCTCCATAAGAGGAGCTTTGAAATTAGCTGTTTGCCTAATGACAGTATCGCCCTCCACTTTATCCTTTGCTTTTGCTCTGTGTGCTTTCAAGGTTGGCTTTTTTTTCATCGTATAATTATGTCATAAAATTTGGAAGAATATAATAAAGAGATTAATTAAGCTTTTTAATATTTATTTAATTTATAATATTAGTTTAAATTTAAAAATACCATAATATTAATTTTTTGAACATAAAGAATCACATCAAATTAATTTTTTTTTTGTATATAACTACTATATATCGAATATGTGTCATGCTATAATTATTGACATTTTGAATTTATGAAATAATAAATTTCATACATATTATATGTAGCTTAGTACATCTTTCATATTAATAGAGAATTTAATGTTATATTATTATTACAAAAATTAAATATCTAAATCTAAATTCTTACAAGAATATCCAACAAAATACTAAGAAATATAATATTCATACCCTTATAATTTTTTTAAATTACGCACTCATAAGTTATTTTAAACATCAACAGTTAATACTAAATAGTTAATTTTATCAAATATTTATAATAAACAGCTGATGTTATCTGTTAATAAAATCACCTAATATGATCAACTATCAACTAACTGTTGATAAAATCAACTAACAACTAATACAATCTGCTATTTGCTAAGCAGGGCCAGTATCTTTCAACTGTAATTCAAATTATTTAAATTTTAATTATTCTTATAAAAGTTCAATACCTATCTCTAATTTTTAAACTTTAACCCTTTTATTTTATAAATTTAACTTTCGGTATATTAACTTTTGCCAACTAAATCACACTTTAGGGAGTATGTAAAGCAAACGACAAGTCACTTTTCTCTTTTTCTTTTCTTTTTTGAACGTGTAAATACTTTGACAAATCTAGAATTTTGAATTTACGGTCCAATTTCATCTCTTTTTAAAAGAGTTAAAGTCAAAGAGTCCACACGCCACAGATTCAAGACCGCTCTTAGGCTTAGGCTTGCCCACTAAGTTGTAAAAGGTTAGGAATATTCTGCTTTATTCGTAATTTCACTTTAGTACTTTAAATCTTTTTGGTAAGTTCTATCAAATCATGATTGTTTAATTGGAAATTCTTATTTCTTTTTTCGGTTAGCTTCATACGATTTGTATTTCTTTTTATATTTTTTTAATAATGATAAAACTTAAAATCGGTATTTGTCAAGTAGAGAATACAGATTGATTAAATTGTTATATGTATAAAATTTGTAAATTACATATTTTTAATAAATTACTCAGTAGTTTGGCTGGCCCGACCCTTCGTACAGGCTCACCTTAGGCAGAGGCGAGCTGAGCCTGTACCCAGAGCCTCCTGATTTGCTCTGTTCTTCCGAGCCTCTAGCTCCTTATAGGAACTAGCTGTTTTCCTACACATAAAAGTAAAATTAGGAGGTCCACATCTTCTTTTTAACCTTGGCCTACAAAACTTTAGGACTGGCCTTGTAGTTTGGTCTGGTTAGGGTTGATAAGACCTCAGGGTTAATTTTTATGAAAAATTTAGCTAGCGTTTGGTTTGGACTTGAACTGCTCAAGTCTGATCCGAGACTCAATTTTTATAAGCGAAATGAGACTGACCCGAGACTTGATCCTTATAAGCAAAACGACATTATTTTGCTAACAATGGTGTCATTTTTATTTTTATTTTTATTAATTTCGTTTGGCTGAAAATGAATAACATTTTTGCATCTTTTAATTTAACAAATTTCAGGTTAGGCCAAGTCGGGCTTAGCCCCCAATCGGGCCTCAAGTTCGACCCATTATCATCCATGTTTATTCCACCTTATTTTACTATTGAAAGAAAATTTAGTGAAATAATTAAATAAATTAATTGCTAATATCATATAAAAGCCAACACAAGTGACATATTTTAAAATTCTTATGTAAACAATTGTTATATTTTTAATGAAAATTATTTTTTTACATAATAACCAATATTATATTATTTATTCATTTTTCATTAATTTTATAATCATAACTCCAATATTTGACTTAAAATACTAGGTTAATTAATAAAATACATATTAATAGAGAATAAAGATATGCTCAAACTTAATAAGTATCAATTAAAACTAGAGATGTCAAACAAGGTCTCGCCTACCATGGTCTACCTAACAGAAGCTCAAGACGGCCCATAGCCCAACTGTTGCTTCAAAAATGATGTCGTTTTTTAAAAAAAAAAAAGATCAGGCCGGCCCATTAACATCTCTAATTAAATTAAATTCGTGATCTAATTATTTTTAATCCGAGCAGTCATAAACAAATATCTTTTTTTCCCTTTTTTATGCAAACTTAGTTAATATTACATTTCATATAATTGATAAGATGTTAACTTGTGCTCCATAGCCTTACAAAATTCAATAAAAAGAATAATTGATATATTTTCCAAGCCTAAATCTGCTTTGTTAACTGTAATAACGCATGATGTTTATGAAATATTCAGTTTTTTGGAACTTATGATCCTTAAAAACTCCAAAAAAACAGCATCGCTCGTACGGTGAACATATTAAACAACGTACGAATACTGCTCTTATCTTGGATGAACATATCAAACAACGTACGAATACTTATTCCTTGGCTTGTCTAATTAGCATTTTCATTTTTAACAATTGCAAATTGCTAAGAATTCATTATTCTCCAACTTGTTTTATGTGAAATAAAAAATATAATTAATTTTAAATTGATCTATTTTAATTTTTTTAAAATTTAGTGCTTAAAATTTTAAAAATTTAAATTTTGATGTGTAATTAATAAATAGACATATATGTAGTATTTATTAAAAATATTGTATTAGCAAAATTAACTTTTAAAATTAAATTATTAATATTTTAAAAATTGATAACCCAATTAAAATCTTGACAAATTGGAAAGATATTTCAAAAGTTTTAAATATATCATCCTAAAAAACATACAAATAAATAATAATTTATTATGTGATTGGAAGCCCATCAGATCCTCTCCCACATAAATAGATGGGTAGGCTGATATAAGACATGAGTGGTATAAGGTAGGTGGATTAGAGGATCAAGTCCCGATTAGAAGCGAGGCCATCTAGAATTTGCAAAGTCTGAGTCCAATAAGATGTCGACACCTAACCCTAAAGAAGTCAGTGGGTCCGGCAACCATTGGACACTTGGCGGTCTTTTAGTGGTTGACCATGGGACTACTCTTGTCTCGCGTGTATGCAAGTAAATTCCCGCTTCCAAATTCCAACTTGCGAATTCAAAGTGGAAAGATAGTGAGGATGAACGGTCATTGAAGCGAGTATCTTTTAAAAAGTTAATTCTTTTAATTTTGCCTTAATTTATCCCTTTTAAAATTAAAGTTGGTATTTATAAATTTTAAGATTCTTATTAAATGATTTTAAAATTCATTTAATAAATTATAATCATTAAATAATTTATAATTACCAACTTTATAAATTATTTAAGATTATTCCATTTACTCTTTCACTACGGCCCTGGGTTGGACTTGGCCCGCCTGGCTCATTGACATTTTTATTAGGGAGTGGTCGAGTTAGTGAAGTGGGGGCATGAAATCAGAATGTCCTATATTCGAATCATCTACTTAAACTCTCTTGATCGAGTATGTCGTACAGGGTTTGTCTAGTGCAGAATATCCAGTTGACATGATTTGTTGTGTCGATTCGAAGGTTTATTTAGTGCGCATCTAAAAGATAGTGACTACTGATTTTTCTGTTCCAAAAAAATAAAAAATAAAAAATTAACTAATAAGATTTTAAAATTTGTAGTTATTGAATCTTATAAAATTTGATATATTATTAATGTATTTCTTAATTATTTAAAATTACCAATAATTTTTTATAATTTAATTTTATCACTTTTACTACCAATTTCTATACTATATCAGGCTTAATTTAAGAGTTTGATATTAGAGTTTTTAATAAAACTTCTAATATATTAAATTTAACCATCCAAATTTAAAATTAAGATCAATTCCAATCCCAAGAATTTTGGAAACTGAGCTCATAAGAACAAGTTCAGAGTATCTTTCGGTTGAGTTTGTGTCTGAAAAAACAGCTCATGAAGCTGTCCTAACTGAGTATCTTGCACAAGTCTCTTGTTTGAAATTACACCAAAACTCAAATTACTACAAAAACCACTTGGAACTTGGAAGCCTCAGACCTTTTCGTGTTCAGTTCTGGTTTTGACATCATTTGACGGGAAAAGCCTCTCTTCTCCGTCTCTGTTTCTGTCTCTTAGCCACGAACGACAAAGTTGATGGCTTTTTACGTGAATCTCGTCTCTCTGTCTATATTTGTTTTGTTGAGGGGCTCTTTCTCGCAAACCGAAGACGCTCCGGCGCCGGCGGGAAGGGACTGTAATGGGGTGTTCTTGTCTTACCAGTACGACGGCGGGTCGCAGCTAATGCCCACGAATCCCAAACGACAAGCTTATAGATTCGAGTCTACACTCACTGTGCAGAACAATGGGGTCGATGAGCTTAAGTCTTGGAAAGCTTTTGTGGGTTTTAAGCAAGATGAGATTTTGGTGTCTGCTTCTAATGCGATTCTCATTGATGGGTCTGGTTTTCCTGCAAATGTTGGGAATGGAACTGTTTTTTCTGGGTATCCGGTGACTGATCTCAAAACTCCGATTGAAACTGCAGGTGATTCGAGTCAGACCACCGTTCAGATTAAGATGGTCGGGACTCAGTTTGGTGTGTCGTTAGACTCAGTGCCTTTTCCGAGGAACATCTCGTTGGCTAATGATGGATTCTCTTGTCCGAGGGCGGTCACCGAAGGTAAGTTTAGACGAGTCTATGAGTTGAGCAAGCTGACTGACTTATTTCTATACGTTTTCGTTTCATCTTTCAATCTGGTTTAGCAATGCATTCATACTGTCCGTGGAAACGCGAGAAAGAGCAGCAGCTTGTGCTGTTTTTACATCTTGAGAATCAACTGTAGCGTATTGGTTTATTTATGGTATAGCAGGTCCTAATCTGCTACTTCGATCACATGAACTTGCTTGCAATCTTGAAGTTTGTTTCTGTTGGTTGTTGATTTTGGCATGTTGGTTTTGGCAGGCAGTTTAATGTATGTTTGTTGCACTAAAGACCCAACTTTCAGATCAAACATCACTGTAGAGGGAGAGTTTCAGCCTCGCCGGAATGGGGATCTTACGATCATATACGACGTCGTCAAAACATACGAGTCTTCCTACTGGGCACAAGTTACCATTGCAAACCATAATCCCCTTGGTCGTCTTGATAACTGGAAATTGAGCTGGGACTGGATGAATGATGAATTCATAAATAGTATGAAAGGAGCTTATCCCTATGTTGTTGATTCATCCGATTGTGTATTCGGGCCTCAGAGTACGTACTACACGGATCTGGATTTTGCAAATGTATTGAACTGTCAAAGAAGGCCAACGATTGTTGACCTGCCTCCGACGAAATACAATGACACAAACTTGGGTCTGATCCCTTCGTGTTGCAGAAACGGTACAATCTTGCCAAGGTCAATGGATCCGAGTAAGTCGACCTCAGTTTTCCTGATGCAGGTTTATAAGATGCCTCCGAATCTCAATAGGTCAGCACTTACGCCACCACAAAACTGGAAGATTAACGGCACAGTCAACCCAGACTATCAATGTGGCCCTCCAGTCAGGGTAAGCCCCAGCCAATTTCGTGATCCAAGTGGTTTGCCATCAAACTCCACTGCATTTGCAAGTTGGCAGGTTGTGTGCAATATCACCCAGCACAGGGGAGGAAGATCTAAATGCTGTGTTTCATTTTCTGCATACTATAATGCTTCTGTTATTCCATGCAACACTTGTGCATGTGGGTGCCCCAGTAATACAGCACATACCTGTAGCTCCAGCTCTCCGGCCGTTTTCCTACCACCTGAGGCACTTCTTGTTCCTTTCGAGAACCGTACGAAGATGGCTATAGCATGGTCTACACTAAAACATCGACCATTGCCGAATCCATTGCCATGTGGAGATAACTGTGGAGTCAGTATCAACTGGCATGTTCATACAGATAACAAGGGTGGATGGAGTGCAAGGATCACTGTCTTCAACTGGGAAGATACTGCATTTCCTGATTGGTTTACTGCTGTGCAACTTGATAAAGCAGCTCCTGGTTTTGAATCAACTTACTCCTTCAATGGAAGTCTGTTGAACGATGTCAACAACACCATATTCATGCAGGGTCTTCCAGGGTTGAACTATCTTGTGGGAGAAACAGATGGAGCCAAACCAGCTAAGGATCCTAGAGTCCCTGGAAAACAACAGTCTGTGATCTCATTTAAAAAGAAAATGACACCGGGAATTAAGGTGGTTGATGGAGATGGTTTTCCGTCTAAAGTATTCTTCAATGGGGAAGAATGCTCACTTCCTTCGATTTACCCATCAAATGACAGTACCAGAACTGGATCAAGTATAGTTTTATCAATCTTGGCAATTCTGGTTTTTGCATTGGTTGGATCATAGAATCAAATACTACTTGTTCTTGCATTCTTTCATTGTTTTGGTGTCTTAGTGCTTAACCAGGAGGTTTTGACTACGGAGTTGCTGAACAATGCCAACACCAAAATTGGTAAATATACCCTCAAAGGTTAGAAATGGAGGTTCTATACAAAACGCTGTCATAGTATTTCCATAGGACTAATAGTACAATTTGAGGTTTAATCAGGCATTATTGAACTGCACCTCACAGTTTCATTCTTAGAGCTCATTGCATATGAACCTTTGTATAAATTGATTCACATTATGGCAGATACCGTAACGTCCATTTCCAAGCGCTGTGAAGTTGTCTTTTCTTGTGCAAGATTAGGTTTGCATATACACATATTAAGAGCCTGTAGTTTTATGTATCAGCTCTATTTGGTTTCCAGGTTACGTCTATGTTATAATCTGTTTCCCCTGTTTTTAAACTCAAGAGCTCGATTGTTCCTATAGCAAGAGCGATAAAACTTATTGCAGACACCAAGTCTTTGTCTTGTAGCAGAAACTAATGTCATGAGTAATGAGCTTTATTACAAGAATGTCGATGAAGATGATAAATTAACAGAAGTACACGAAACACCAAGATGGAAGTGAATTACATGGACTTGTGCGAAGAGCAATCAAATTTGGATATATACATCAGGGTCATTCCTTAAAAAAGAGATGAAAATTAAAAACATCAGTGAGGAAGGGAATCAAACTTAAATCTGTTATTTAAGTTAGAAAATGTATCCTACAATCTGCAGGTATCTAAGTAACTGACATCCTCGCAAGCACTCTCAAATTAGTTCCTCCTCCTGCTAGATTTTCCAACCAAGTGCAGCCAAAAATGATGCACATATATGCCTTCGCATATAATGCAGCAATATCTTACAAACTTCACGAGTATCTTTGAATAGGATTTTGTCTGATGTCCTTGCTCCATTTAAACCAGCAGAACCTGATACTCACACGGCAAATGTGGCTGACAGAATCAAGCAATCCTGACTACTGAACAGAACACGCAGATTGTCATACTCTGCTTCCTGGAAGATCAATTGAATTCATATCTAACAGCCAGTATGTACAGCTGGAACTGTAATGGAGAAGACATTTAGGTTTGGATCATGTCTTAAACTGGAATGTTATCCATGGCATAGCCATCAAAGTCGAATTCATTTTCAGATGATCCAATGCCTCCCTGCTGCTGCAAAATTGAAGTTCACACGATGTTTTAGTATTTTGTTGCTTGACTTTAGTTATGAGTGCCTGAATACAAGCATCTGACATACTATAGGAAACAAACTAACCTGTTTGAGAAGTGCACTCATGAGATCATCCTGACCAAACTGTTCGTTGAAGACTGTAGTCTGAGAACATGCGTCAGGAATTCCCTCAGTCTTAACTCTCACCATGTTCTCTGTGAAAAAGGTACCAAGTTCTTGTCCAACACCAAGTGTATTACCATGTTCAGTTGCTTCCGTAGCTAAGAAAATCGGCTTTGCTACAGCAGATACATTCCTGTTCTGTCCATTTCTTTGGCTAGAAGGGTAACGTTGAGCTAAAACTGATTGCCCCACATCAACGTTGCTTTGCAGAGCGCTGGGTGGTTGCTGAGAGGCATTGAAAGTCAACCCTACGTGCTGTACTTCCCAATCATTGGACTTATGCTGATGCAAATCATTATAAATGTCATAACTTGACATGTATCCTGCCCCAGAAACTTTCATTTCTGAGTTAACCTCCTCCGGATAAGGCCCTTTAGATGAGAGATTGGGTATCCCTGGAGTGCTTCCATGCGGAAAGCTGTTGCCTGGAAGTTCTGGTGAGTTGCTCAAGGGGATATTCAACATAGAAGCAGATTGTGAAACTTGATTATATACTGCCCCTCTCCCATTTTCAGTCAACCCATTCCTAGCCAAGACCCCATTAGCACCAGTGATTGGACTTGATAGAATAGACTGCCCCATGGATGATGGAAGTCTGGAGACGTTACCGGCATTTTCATTTAGCACTTGACTTCTCGACTGTGATTGAGACATCTGCATCAACAAGGAGTTACTCTGAACACCCTGCTCTTGTTGAGCACTCATTTGTACGTTGATGCTCCCAATGGATTGTGGTGAATGGTGTAAACTGGTTAGCTGCTTTGGCTCCATGGTTGTTGGGATTCCATGGAGTAAGTTCATCTGCCTGTTGCTGCCCAAATGTTGTTGCTGTTGCCCATCCCCATATCTCAGTTTCGGGTTTTCGAAGCTGAAAAGATTCCTTTGATCCACAATGGGCATGGGCATCCGAGGTTTTGAAGTTGGACGACCAAGTACTGCCGCTTGCAGAGTTGCAAGACTTTGTGTTGGAAGTTGGCCGGTGGCAGCAAGTGTTTGAAGGTCAAGTCCATTTAGTGAGGATAATGCCCCATAAGCTGGATCTTGTGGACTTATAAAGGAGTTGCTCAAATTGCCTTGGTGCTGTGAAACCCCACTTAATCTTCTAAGATACAAGCGATATTTCTGTTCCACAGAATAAGGGATACTGGAAAACTCAGTATCCGCTCAAGGAAATGTTTCGAGATATGCAGGTAGTTACATATCTCGACTGGCAATAAAGTAATATTATGCTGGTGAACCTAAAATCTTAATTCTTTCATGTTATGTTTGGAATTATCATACCTGAAGATGACTGGCAACATTTTCTCTAGTGAGCCCAGGAACGTTCATCAACTCAAGAATTTTCTTTGGAACAGCCTCTGATTATGGACAAAAAGAAAGGAATGTAAGAGGCAATAATATTTGCTAGGGCGAAACAGACAGTAGTGGAAGCAGAATTCGGATGTTGAGCCATGGATTACAGTGATCTAATCAAAACTATGAGCTGCACAGAGCACTGAATAAAATACGAATCATAGTATCCACATTTCATACTCTGATTGCCTCATTTACTTTTCTCAAAAAGTCCAATGAACTTATATTTCAGCTTAAGCTCATTCAATTGTTAAATTCATTGTTTAGGAAAACCGGGAAAGTATCAGCTCCTTGAACAAAAGTTTTCATAGGTACATACTGTCAATGCCGAGTTGATTAACAGCTTGAACAAACTGTTGATGAAGCTCAACCGACCAAACTACGCGAGGTTTCTTTAGTGTAGACGTATCATCCCTATCTTCATTGTCTTCTTCTTCATCCCTCCTCTTCTTTGAGTTCCTCCAACTGCCTTCATTTGCGGATGATGAGTAATCTAGATCTTCAGATTGCTTCTGTTGCCTATCTCCCTCTTCTGCGCTTCCAGATTGCTCCAATTCCCTCCGCTCATTCTTTCTCTTCCGAACCACATGTTGCCATATGTTTTTCAGGGCCTCAATCCGCACCGGTTTAATCAGGTAATCACAAGCACCATGAGTGACACCCTTCATGACAACATGTTTCCCGTCATCGGCAGACATCACTGTTTTGCACATAGATTACGTGTTAAGACGCAACTGTAACCGAAACTATATGGGACCAGAAGTCAGATCAAAACAAATGAAGCCATTGCAGTTGAAAACTTACTGATTACCGGCAGATCCATCTCCAACCCGATGCACTCGAGTAGTTTGAAGCCATCCATGTCAGGCATGTGCACATCACTGATCACAATATCATACCCATTTTTGTTCTCTCGAAGCAAGGACAGGGCAGTCTCTGCTCGATTGCACTTTGTTACTGAAAAATTGCCAAAAGAACTGAATCAACTACTCAATCAATACAAACATCAGGCCTCGCATCTCTCATTCACAAACATCCAATTGAAACGATTCCCTTATAACTTCACATACTGATAACATCAAATTACTTCTGTGAAATTTCCAGGACTGTTTTGAAAATTAGCTAAACCAAACCGAACCAGAGCTTGACCATAAAACCACAGTTCCATTTAGATCATTACAAATATAACAAAAAGTTTCGGTTATAAAACAGCTCCAAAACATGCCCAAGTTATCCTCCAGGTACCAAAGGTATCAACAACAAAAACCATCGAAGAACACACAAAAATGATCCTTTTAAATGTTATAACCTCTAAAATCGTCTGACGATGCCAGAATGAAACAAAATCGCAAATTTGAAGCACAAAAAATGGAACGAAAAATAGATAAAATTCACAGGATAGGACCACTATTTGGAAGAGAAACTAGACTTCACAGAAACCTCTAACCTACCATCATAAAGACATGTCCTGAGCATCTTCTCCAGGATCATGAGACATGTTGGATCATCATCAACAACCAGAACCCGTAGACCTGCCGGAAACTGATCGCAGACCACGTCCCCAGATTTCCAAGCAACACTAGCAGCACTAGAACTGGCCGTTGACATAGATCTCTTACCGTTGCTCAGATTCATAGCTCAAGAACTTGGATCCACGGTAGGAAGACAAAAGAGATTGAAGCACAAAAAAGACACAAAATTCACATGCTTAGACTTGAACTTAGCATCAAAAGTTTGATACCCAGTTCGAAACTAAGAGAACCCAGCTGAGATATTGGAAGAAATTGAAGGAGAGAAGGAAACTTTGGAATTATTAGCGAGGAAAATGGTAAAGAATATCTCTTTTTTATATGGAGAGATTGAAAGTTAAGAAGGACTTGGCTTGTATCAGCTTGAAGCTCCAATTTTTGCTGTGTTTCTTGAGAGGAAAAAACATTGCTTTTTAATTCCCAATTTTTGTAGACTATTTTATTCAAAAGTGGGTCAGACCTTGAAGAGTGGATCCAGCTCACACATGGAAGTTAACTAACTCCACCGCATCTCTACAATCTACTCTCAACAGCCCACCCCTAACCTTTCCACCCTTCTCTCTCTCTCCCTCTCACCAACACCAACGTTAAAGTCTGTTCCTAATTTCACTGTTCTTTTAATACTTTTGTCTTCTCTTTTACCCTCAACTCTTGTTCACTTACCAGAATATTTGATTGGTCGGTCTATTCTCATTGCAAGATTTTCTACTTATAGTCCTATCTTTAAGCTCCATCCAACTGTTCTTTTTCACTTGAGACTCGGGAGTTTAGCTTCTTGAAGGGTCAATATTCCTTCAAAAACTTTCCTTGTTTTCCTGACTACTGTAACTTCAAATCGTTCTTATCTTTAGAATATCAGAAGTTTGGTCTCCTACAGTTAGATAAGAGTCTTTAACACTAAAGTTTCTATCCAGTTCTAATCTGATAAGGTTCCACGGCACTTTGATATACTCCTCTCTCTCTATATATAAATATGATGATTCCGTCAGAACCCAACTTATGTTTTGATGATCATATAATTCAAGAAATGATGATAAACCCCTCAAAGTTTACATCTTTATGTACAAAAAAAAGACGTAAAGTTCAATTCTTCGAAACAATTAACCAACTCTGAGTTGGTAAATTTAATAAAAGAAAGGAAAAGGGTCAATCTTTCTTTGATTCAACTTTAATAATTTGCTGTAAATGATTTGATACCTCTTCCTTTTCCAAATGTTCTTGAGCAATCCTTATTTTGGCATTCTTTATTGGTCATAAAAGATAAGAAAATCCAAACCCAAACCAGTCCATAGTTACGGATTCCTCGTGAAATCCCCCAACAAACGGAACTCAAAAATGGGTAAATTCACATTCAAAGATCCTTTCTTTTTTGGTTCCAATTTTAAAGCTCTTCTTTTTAAGTATCTCAAGTCCCAACCTTTGATGGTAACTCCACCAATCTCTCATTTTTACCTCTCACTGTCTCACTCTACTCATCTCTATCTGCGACTCTCTTTACCTATCCCCTCCCAACTTGCCCCCAAGTGACACATGTCCTCAGTAGCCTCTTGTAAGGTAGATAAGGTTTCTTTGGCTTGTATTGATTTGCTTTTATACCCATCATTTTACCTTTCTTGTTTTTGTCCTTCTTCTCAAATGTTTTGCATTTTTCAAAAATATCAAAAAATTATATAGTTATGAATTATAAATGCAAAAGGGTAGAAGATTAAAATATGGAAAATATAAATTTTCACCAATATTTACTCCAATTAGATAATAATTATATAATTTTTAGTTTAAATTTATATTTCAATATCAATACCTACTACAATTAGTGTTCTTACTGTAAAAAATAGATTAAAGAGACTTAAACAACTTAATCAAAACTTATTAAACCAAAATCAATTGCAGATCATATAGAATATGATCCCTTTCCTTTTTTTAATACAGTCTCTTCTTCGTCATGATACATGAGAAACCTTTGCATTCACTGAACCCTTTTGTGTTTTATAATTCTCAAGTTGGGTTTTAATAATATTTGCAGGAAAAGCTGTGAACTTGGTAAAGGGAAAACGTATATTCTCTGCGACTTCTTGTCTCTTTCGAAGAATATATATATTTTTATATATATATATATATATATGAATAAGAGAGCTTTTAACTTTCACTGTCAAAATCTGTTACTTTCCTATGCTTTTGAGCTCAGATACCCAATAGAAAATGTAGAAAATTAACTCTAAGGCATAGGTAAATTGATAAAGAGTTCTTCTGATCTAAGTAATGTTTTAAAAATTGGGCGGTAATTGAACTGGAGAAGTAACTGATTCAATTCATCCGAAATTTAACCGTGATCAAACCGGTGACTAATAAATATATAAATTTTTATTTTATATATTATATATATAAGATAATTTTTAAATATACTATTTAATTATTTATCTAATTGTAAACTTAACTTGAACCTTCAAATTTTAAAATATACAAGTTTTGTTTTTAGTTCACTATCATAACACAAAATAAGATAATAAAGTTCACTAGTCATATTTCATCAAAAAGATAAAATAAAGATTACTAATTATATTATTCATTCAAGTTGAAATCATCAAAATCAAGACATTTTAAATGAACCGGTCGGTTCTTTCTTTCACCGGTTCAGTAGTTTTTACCGGTCAGACCGTAAAATAAACGGTTTAATCACTCACAAAAAATACGGGCTAAACCGGACCGTTTCATACTCCGGTTCACCAGTTTTTCGGTCCGAACGATCGGTTCGGTTCGGTTTTCAAAACACTGAATTTAAGTGAGGTTGTAAATTTGAACCTTTCTCATGTAACGAGTCATTTAAAATTTGAGACCAGAATTTTACCTTTCATAAGGAACCTACCCGCTTCGAGCAGAGATTAATATAGGTGTGGATGATTTAAATGTGTTTTCTTATAATTGAGACCTGCCTAGAATACTTCGTGGGAAACAAAAAAAATGTAAAAAAATTTATAATATAAAATGAAAATATGATGAGTTTCGATTTATTTAATTTTAGAAAAATAATTAGTTAAAAATTAAATTATCAAATTCATATTATTAAATAATTTTTTACTTAATTAAGGAATAATATATTTAAAAGTAAGTAATTTTTAAAAAATTTAATTTAATAACTAATATTTCAAAATTAGTATAATCACATAATAAAAGCAATTATTTAACTTAATTTATTCAAGTTTCAAAAAATCAATTAATAAGTTAAAATTTTATTTATTCATTAAACAATTTCTTTAATCAAATCAAAATTTAAATTTAATTTGTTCATTTCATATCCAACAAAACCCAATTTGTCTTTTTTTTTTTAATTTTCCATCTTTTTTATTCTTTGTATGCTTTCAAGGGAAGTACATTAATTATTAAATAGGAGAGATGGTGAAGGTGATGGAATGGGAGTACCACGTGGCATCTCATGGAAGTTGGAGAAAAATCCAAACAACTTTTTGGTTTTTTAATCCTTTTTTATATATTTCTTCTTCCTCTCTCTCTCTCCTTCAGTCAATAATGGCGAGTGTTATTCTCTTGTTACAGTACTCTGTTTTAATTTTATTTTATTAAATCTTATCTATGTATTTATATAAATTTATATAAATATGTTAATAAAAATTAATAAAACATGATAAAAATATCATAATCGGAACATAAGATTTGATTCCACTTTTGAGATGTCGGCACTAAGCTCTTTTTTTAATAAAAATAATTATTTTGGAGGATTGTTTTTCTTTTTTTCTTAATGAAAGTCTATTTATTTACTTATTTCAGAAATAGTCTCGTTACTAGTTAAAAATAAAAATATATTATATATGAATTAACACAAACATTTATTTTAAAAATTTAAAAACACGAAAAAATTTATTTGTAAAATATCATTAATAAAATTTTATTATTGACAGAATATACAAATAAATCGTTAATTACTATTTTCAAATTTATATTAACTATAATTAATCAAAAAGAAAAAATAATTCATAATTTATAAATAAAAAATAAAAAATTTGAATTATACCTATTCCTATATTTAATAAATGGAAAATAGTTGAAGATATTAAATTCACAAGACCATAACCTATATCTAGTTTGTTTCATAGGGACAAATAAAAATATAATTAAGTGATGGAGTTGAATTGTCCCATATTATCAAAATGAAGACATCAAGAGTCAATTATATCTTTTTCTATGAATCTTAAAAAATACCTAAATATGTACAATTTACTTAAATTTTATTTTTTAAGTTTAATATTTTATAAAAATATATTATATTGAATAAATATATTTTTTTTGAAGAAGCTTTAAATTATAAAAATTATTAAAAATTGTTTTATATCATTATTATTATCAACAATAACAACACCTAGTATGAATCTCGTTGATATACGAGATCTGGGTCGACGTAGCCAATGTTACACGACTTTTTGTTTTACGGGAATGTAAAAAAGGTTACAATGGTCAGAGTCCTTCTTTTTCTGTATTTTTACAAAGAGATTGTTTCTGTAATAATTTTTATTTCATGATTATAAATAATAAAAATAATATATCACGTGTTGAGGAGCAGGGTTCTCGGGCCCACGCGGATGAGAGGAACCGACTACTTGAAAGTGGGACCCACACTAAACCCAACATGAAACGGGTCCCACGACGTCAATCAGAGAAGTGATCAGACGGACACGTGGTGTTGTCCTTATAGATACGGGTCCCACCTTGATGTTGGGCTGGGCCCACCTTCTAGACCATGATCGGTGAAAAGAGATGTGGACCCCACTTGGCTCTGTGCAATGTACTACTTATCCCTTCTGGAAACAACTAAGAGGGGGAGCGGCTGCTATAAACTATTGTATAAAATTATATTTAATATAAACTATTATATTTTATCGCGTATAGATCTTTTATTTTAATTATGGTATTTTTATTACGTTTTATTAAATTTTACTTATATATTCATATGGATTTTCTGTAAATATATGAGTAAGATTTAATGAAATAAGTTTGAAATAAAATAATTGAAATAAAAGATATGATGAAATCGAGTAGAACTTAAATGAGTTTTTTCTTAAATTAATATATATTATTATTTTGAATTGTTATATATAATAATTTACAAATTACGTATCTTATTATAATTATTTAATATTAACAAAGTTAATGAGTTTCAAAATTTTTAAATTGCATTTTTTAAATTTTTATTTATTTTGACAGCGGTTTGGTGTAACTATATTTAATTTGTCTAAGAGATGAATGAAGCATCAAGGTATTCAAAACATCGGGGACACATATTTAAATGTGTATATTTTTAAAATATTTTTAATTAAACGCTTAATTTTTGAAAATTTTAATTTAGTAATTAACTTGTAAAATTTATAAATTAAAATTAAAATATTATTCACATTAATTGCTCATTAACGTGATTAATGAATAGAAACTTGTGATATTTAATAAATATGTCCTTTATTAGGTAGGGATAAGGCTGTATATTATTAAATCTCCACAAATCTTGCATCTCAGCGGGACTTTAACCGAGTATTGATGATGATGTTGTCGTATTAGTCAAACACTGACTAAAATAATATTTCAATTTTAAAATATGATCCCTAAATAGTTTTTAAATTTTATTTCCATATAATGGGTACTTTATTTTTCAAATTTCCAATTATTTTTATTATGGTTTGGTGTAACCAAATGCAAGTATGGTCAAAAGGATGGAGAGAAGAGTTTTGTATTATTTAACATAGAGCTTTTGATGAACTTGAGATTGATTGAGTATAGAAGCAAGTGAAAAATCCTCATGTTTCATGAGAATTCAGGTCTTTACAAAACCCTTTTTTTAAAGCAACATTTTCTTAAGATTGAAATAGATAAAAATGATAGTCAAGTGGGAAGATTGATGATGTTATATAAATTGGGTTGCTTTTGAAACCTACCCCATTTATAAAAACACTGGTCTTCACTATATACAGTAAATCATCTGTTACAGTTATTATGTTCCAACTATGTTCCTACATAAATATGTAAATGAGATTTAATAGAACATGACAGAAATACAATAATTGGAACAGAAAATCTGATCCCTGACCACATGCTTGTACCAAGTCTATAGTCAAATTTAGCATGTTTTGTTTATTTATTTTTCTGGGTTGGTGGGAGAAAAATAATTGAAGTGAAAACAGCTAACAAGAGTACTATTTGAATTAAATTCATATCCACAATGTACAAATGGTACACAAGTTTTGCCAGGCTTCCAAGCAAGTAGGTCCTATTGTTCTCATTGTACTGTGCTCAACTTGAATGTCATCAACTTGAAAAGCTAGAAATCTTTATGACTTTAGATTTTACCTTCTTTATGTCTCTCCAAATCCCACTTTTTGTTCTCTTTGTTTTCTTCTTTTAATTATTTTAAGTTTGGCTGAGCTTAAGTAAATTTTCAGTATAAGGTTAATTACATTTAATTTTCTGTATATTAAAATTATCATTTATTTATCTATAATATTGTTTAATTATAAACAACATTTTACTTTTTTTTTCGTAACTCTAAAAATATATTGTATTAAAATCTAAAAATTCTGATATTGGGTCATTTCGAGTTAAAAAATAAAAAATTTTAAACATGACGAAAAAATTGTGTTGTAATTAAATAAGATTATAATATATTATAACTTGACATTGAGATTAATTCATATGTAACACTTTCTTCTTCTCTTTTTTTTTCTTTTGAATGTAAAGGGGAAAAAAACCCAAAATTGGGAAATCATGATTCTCTCAACTTGGAATATTGCATGCATGTGAAGACTATCAATTTGCAAATTCTCCTTTGCATGTGGAGTGGAATTGTGTGTGTATATATATAGATATAGGAAAGATTTGGAACTCTCACATGCCATGTGTAATGATGATGCACTTTGACCCTTTTTAACCTCATCATATTTATGAACTTCACCAATTTGGATCTTTGTTGGTTAATGGGCACCATATGATATGATCTCTCATGCAATAAAAGTTGGTAACATCTGGTCTTTGCTTGTCATGATTAAAGATAAAATCCTCAACTTGCATCACTTCTAAGCTATTTTGCATTTATAGTTTCAGACAAAGAGATTGGATCCTTTACCTCTGTATGCAATCATTTTATGGTAACTAAACATGCAAGCACTACATACCAACTTTGGTCACCACAAACTAAAGCTGCCTCACTATTGCTTTACATGACATGGGAAATCCTTTTTTTTTTAAACATTAATATTAGTAAAGCTCGCATTTTTTTATATATTTATTGAATAAATTATCGAATGTAGTTAATAATTTATATATTGCATATTATTTCAGAGTTAAGTGATAATTTTAACTTAATTGTTATTTATATAATTCAAGCATATTTTTGCTTCCATTATATCCTTTTTTCAATACTGATGAAAGATAGTGAAAAAAAATGTGTCTTTTTTTTTGTTCCAGCCCACGATTTAAACGAGTTGCACATACACCCTAGTACATGTTTTTCGATGCCGAGGGCATCCCCTACTCTTTAAAGAAGAAAGACCAATCGAACGGGAAATGATTTAAATAGAAAAATTATTCCATTTACGCTATTGTTGTTCATGAATCCCCCGCTAAGAAAAGGAAAAATGCAAAAAAAAAACTTGAGATTAAGACATTAAACTAATGTTTTAAGAACTAGATTGGAAGCTAGATCAGTACCATGAGAGATTTAAGGTTTTAAATATTTAACAGATATTAGATACCATAAAATTGGTTAAATATTGAATAAAATTGTAAATTATGAGATATGATTAAAGAATAATGCTCTTAACTTAAAGTTTAGTTAAAAGAAGAGACTGTTAATTGATAAAAATTAATTAGTTTATTTTAATTTATAAAAATTGATTAGTTTATAAAAAGCAACCGATTAATTAAGAAATTGGTCTATTTTTAATCAAGAAAGTTTTAAAAATAAATCGAACTGAAAAATTAAAAATTAAACAAAAAAATTAGTTGATTCAAGATTTTATAGTTAAACCGATCAGCCCAGTTCAGTTTTAATGATAACATTAAACTATGGATGTATGTCAGTTGGAATGGTACATAACCTCAATTCCTATAGATATCTCATATTGATTTCCAAATCCAATAGTTTATGTGTAGAAAACAAAGAAAAGAAGAAGGTAAGAGCAGCAGATTTTGACACTTTCCATATCTTCCTCTTAAGTCAATAGTTTGTTGGCATCTACCTATGTAGAGGAGAGGGGACACTATGTGACCAATTAGGCCTATAGGCAAGAACATGAAGACCGTGATTAAGTCAACGTGCACCGTTGGATGAAGCAGCTGGTAGTTTGATTAAACTACGTGATGACCCCAATCTTAGGAACTTGCGGTCTATATGATTCTCAGCTCTTTCATTGAGCTTCTCTGTAATATTATATGTTTCTAGTCAAGTGGAGTGTGGAGTAGTTCTTTCCGTGTGAGCCCATTTGGCTGTGGACATTAGTTTGGGCTTACCAAATTATGCATTTCATTTGCTGTATTTGTCATTTAAAAATTGCAATATTATTTTTAAATTGATTCGAAATTCAATTAATTTCAAATTTACTAACTTGGAAACTCGAAAGGGTAGCCTTTGGAAGCGTTCGCCAGCAACCAAAGCATCCCGACAAAAGAAAAAAGAAAGAGGTGACACCAACAAAAAATCAAGTTCACTCCCTTTCGTCAAGTAGGGGTAAGCATATGTTTCATTTTTGCCCAATAGATAGGATTTTCTTGGCCCAACTAACCAAGCACTTATTTGTTGAGGTGAAACCCAAACAATTCGGAGTTATTGATGTTTATACTGATCGATTATAGAAGAAAAATTATGATTCATTCAGATTAAGCTTCTTTCCTATTTATTTCGAACTTCTTCTCGTATATAAGGAAATTGTTAAGTTCCAAAGTCAAAGATCGTAATTCTCAAATGAGCAATCGAAAAGATTTTGGAGCATCTTTAGGGTTTGAGACGATGCTTCAGATTAGGGTTTTTAGTAATTATTTGATGCATTCTGTTCCAGTTACTCTGTTCTAACCCTGCTAATTCCATCCATATATTTATGTGAGGTCTATATAAATTTGTGGACTAGGTTTAATAAAACATGACAGAAACATCACAATCGAAATAGGAGATTTGATCTTGACTTCGTGAGCTTAACTAAGTCGTGATTAAGGAATTGTAACTCAATTTTGAAAGTTTTAAGATCCATATCACAATTAAGATAGCCCTGGCGACCGACTCTTTAGAGATTATTGATATTTCATCTTCATTAACAAATGTTTTGACTGAAGTTCACCTTTTGGTGCAGGGTATCCTGGAATTTTTGGATTGCGATTGGGCTGTTCAGCTTCAACATGTTTATCGAGAAGCGAACTAGAGAGCTGACCAACTGGCCTCAATGGCAGCGTTCGCCAGACCCGATCTGTATGTACTGTCAGAAATCCCAAATGCACTAAGGATGTGTATCCGACAGGAAAACCAAGGCGTGTCATATCAACGCAGACTGCGTTAATGTTTTAATTTAGTGTTTCCTTTCCGTTGTATACAAAAAAAAAAGATTCGAAATTCAATTAACTTAAAATTTACAAGTTGGAAACTCGAAAGGATCGCCTTTGGAGGCGTTCGCCGGCAACCAAAACATCACGACAAAAGAAAAAAGGAAAGAGTGACATTGACAGAATCTGATCCCAGAATCAAAATCTAGTTCGTTCCATTTCGCCAATTAGGGGTAGGCCTATGTTTCACTTTTGCCCATTAGGTAGGATTTTCTTGGGCCAACTGCCCAATCACTTATTTGTTGGGGTGAAACCGAAAAAATTCAGAGTTGTTGATGTTTATACTGATCAATTATAGAAGAAAAATTATGATTCGTTCCGATTAAGTTTCCTTCTTATTAATTTCGAAATTCTTCTCATATACAGCGAAATTCTTAAGTTTCAAAGTCAAAGATCGTAATTCTCGAATGAGCAATCGAAAAGATTTTGGAGTATCCTTTGGAGGGTTTGATACAATGCTTCATATTAGGGTTTTTAGTAATTATTTGATGCATCTTATGTGATTCATTCATTTTCTCTAGTGTTTGTTATATGGCCAGTAGATTCCTTCCGTATTTTGTGATCACGAAGAAGCAAAGCTGTGAATGTTCTGAAAATATAATGAAATAAAACCGAATGGATTTGAAATTTTATAAAGTTGAAAGCCCATAAACGAAATGTCATTTGGGCTGGTTTAAATGATAAAAGCATGCTCTCATACATATAAAATTCTCTGTTCCAGTTACTCTGTTATAACCCTGTTAATTCCATCCATATATTTATGTGAGGTCTATATAAATTTGCGGATGAGGTTTAATAAAACATGATAGAAACATCATAACCGAAATAAGAGATTTGATCCCGACTTCGTGAGCTTAACTAAGTCGTGATTAAGGAATCGTAACTCAATTTAGAAAGTTTTAAGATCCATCTCGCAATTAAGATAGTCCAACTCAACCTCAAATCAAAGTTTAAGTTTAATACGGCCTGATTCGGAAATTATAAACTTTAGGCCCATACGATTCCTTTTTTTTAAGAAAAAGCCCATCTTATTTCAGTGTCACTCTGAGTCTACTGTCTAATTCAATAATATAACAAAATTAAGAGCCCTTATTTGCAAAAACCCAATAAGTTAAATTCATGAGAAGGGTACTGCGCTAAGTCTCTCTCTTTGTCTCAATCTCTATCTCTTCAGTCTCTCAAATCCATTTTCTCCTCTTTGCCTGATCTTCCAAATTTCCGGGGTTTTGCCCAATTCCTAATTCATTGTGGACTATTAGCCCTTCTTATCCGTTGTACGACATAACATATTACATGTTCTTCAAATTCCTCTAATTTACTAGGAATTTTTGGGCAAAGCTTATTTATTTTTGGGATAGAGAATGGCTTCTGATTCGTGGGGTTCTCGTTTCTCGACTCCTTCGAGGCGTTATCATCTATCTCGATCAGGTTTGTTCCAAAGTTTGTTTATTTTTTGGTAAAGAACCGACCTTTTTTTATTTTACGCGCAAAGGTGTTTTCTGGGTTTTTGTCGGTTTCCTGGTTTTCAGGTTTGTGAACTTTTTCTTTTCTTTTTTTTGTGTGTGTGGCTTTGGTGATTTTAGATCTGTTTGATGAGGCTGAAGGGGAAGAGGATTTGAGAGCGGAGTTCTTGTGCCCATTTTGCGCTGAGAATTTTGATGTCGTTGGACTTTGTTGTCACATCGATGAGGAGCACCCAGTTGAAGCCAAGAATGGGGTATTAATTTCCTTTTCTGTCTGTTTGAGACTTTAATATGTTACTTTCTTCTTGTTTCTATTAATTCTTCTTTAAATTTCAGTTTTTGGTTCTGTCAAGTTGGGAAATTTTGGAAAAAGTTTGAGTTCTTTGATTTGATGACAATTTATTGATTTAGTTTTATTTGGAAATTGTTATATAGTGTGTGTTTAAAGGATGTCCTTTCGTTTTGGATTAAATATAGTTGTTTTATGAGGGTTTATAGACATGAGTATATACTTGGTACTGAGCAAAAGTAAGTGTTATGTACTCTTTAGCTTTTTAGCTTCTAAGTTGACTTCTAGTCCGAGGTTCTTGATTGCCAGGATTTTACTAGGATTGTACATTTTGGATGTAGATCATTGGTTGGAATGTGAATTTCATTCTCTTTTGAGTGTTATTTATCAGGAAACAGTTACTCTATTAGTTAGGGGTAAGGTTACTGGATCTTTTCCGACCCTGCATATCAGCTGAAATTTTTTACCGAGTTTTTGTTGTTTCGACAGTTATTTACCTGCAAGAATATTAGAAACTGGATCACTAACACTTTTGCTTTAGCTCTTATGCTCTAATCTGATTTTGCTATGGGCGCAGTTTTAAGATGCCTTAATGCTGTGAGTGTTGTTTGACGGTATGATACTGACTATTCGTTTGAATTGTCTGTTCTAGGTATGCCCAGTTTGTTCCAAGAGGGTTGGAATGGATATTGTTGGCCACATTACCGTGCAACATGGGAACTTTTTAAGGATATCCTTGATCTTTGATTTGATGCTTAAGTTTAATCTTTCCTCAAATTTCTTGAGATTCGATTCATTTCGTTTGTGTTAATCAGATTTGCTTTTTCCTTTTGATGGAACCTCTGCCTGTGTTTTATCATTTTGTGTTCAACAGCTTATTGTATCTCTTAGTTTCAAATTGCTTTTCTTTTTCTTTTTCGTGTTTCATCACAATCCTTCAAGACTCCTTGGTATTCCTTAACTTGGAATTACGTGCAACGAAAAAGAAGGTTGCGCAGGATGGGTTCTAACTCGGCATTTTCTATGTTGAGAAGGGAGCTTCGAGAAGGAAGCTTGCAATCCCTGCTTGGAGGATCTTCGAGTTTCATTCCTTCCTCTAATACAGAGCCTGATCCGTTGTTGTCATCCTTTATACTTAATCCACCTGTTCCGGAGGAAACTGTCAATATCCAGCCTCTTTCACCTGCTGATGGAAGCTCGGGTAAGAGCAACAACACTGAGGAGTTTCAAGAAAGGTATGGGTCATTTAGTTCTTTTTCCCTGTTAAATTTTTTGACTAGATGCAGGAGTATAGAACTTTATCCTATCATGGCTAACTAGGTTGGACTTTGTTTGACTTAGATACTCTTGATTTTAAATTATCATGTGCAGTGGTTGGTCAGCTATTCTTTTCAAAATTCTTAAACCCAAGTGTAAGGGAACGAACTTAGTGAAATCCATTTAAGATTCTTGGTATTCCCTTGTAAGGGTCATGAATTGAAAATTTTGGGTATCTGCAAAAGGATATTATGACTTTAGTAAACACAATTATCATTTTAATTATGCCATTGAGGTTGCATTCAAACTAGAACTTGAACAGAACAGAACTATAATCACCTGGTGAACCTTGGCAAAATACTAAGTTGCACTAGTATCTGAACTTGGTATTGCCTATGTTTTTTCTCGTATTGGTTACGTTCACGAAAACCGTGATTTCAAATTGACAGGAATGTGGAACGGCCAGCTCTATCTAACAAGGAACAAGAGGAGAAGATGCAGAAGGCAGAGTTTGTCCGGGGATTGTTGCTATCCACAATTCTTGAAGGCACATTATGAGCCAAAGAGGGATTGGTGTGAGAGGAGGGAGATGTTGCGTGTCCTGTATAAATATCTATGAAATGAAGAGGGAAGAACTCATTAAGAGGGAAGGCTTCAGCATAAGTTGTATTAGTCAGGCACGATGAACTATGTACTAGTGACCTATTCCAGGTTATCTATATATATATAATGGGAAGATGGAATAACTTATCCCTACTTAAGGCTATGATTTTAGAGTGAAATAAAAGTCGTGTGAAATCAAAATAACCGTTGCTTCACTGTGCTTGAATATCAACAGATCTTATAGCAGAGAAATTATCAAGAATCTTGATTGCAGTGTACACCCGAATTGTGGCGTTTTCACTCGGTGTACATCTGATGAGTCGCGTTTTTGCTTGGTGTACATTCTGAGAGAGATGACTGCTAATTCTATCAAACAGACATCAATTAAACGTAGTCTGACCCTTCTCATTAGACCTCTTGATAAGAACAGTTTTAACTTGAATTGATTGACCCTTCTTTACAGGATAACAAAATTGAGTAGGTCAGGTATCTACCAATCTGAGGAACTAGAGCACATTATTAACAGATACATACAAGAAGTTACAAGTTCAAAATGAACATTCAATGATCCACAGATTATATACAAATCTATATAACCTTTCATCATTATCATCATGATTGTCATATCACAGCCTTATTCAGGAGGCCGCACCAAAACAGGATAGTGAAATAACAACCAGAAGGCCCCTCCAAAAGCCTCTAAACAAGCATTAACTAAATAAAAGCCAAAACTATAAGTCTCTTCTATCCTTATCCAAGAGAGATGGTTATAAAGCCGATATAACTTAGGCCGAAAATCCTGAAGGCACCTCTCAATGAGTTCAAAACGACGATGGACATTTTGCATTAACAACCGACAAAGTGTTTGTCTTACAGGATTGAGGTTTCCCACTCTTTTTAACATTCAGAGTCTCAGGATATACACAGACTTGGTATCACCTCCAGGTAGAGTTATGCCTTGCGAAAAACCTGTAATCAGGATGATTGACTTGTAAAAGCCTAAGCCAGTTATCAGCAGCTCGCAGTAGTGAACTGGCCTTTTGACATGCGTATGCTTGATTAGAATTCCAAAAGGGCACCTTGAGCTTGTGGGAAGCAAGGCCAAAAGTTGGCAAAGGTAGCCTAAAGGGTGCACCAAATGGAACATCCCTAGTGGTAGAACCACGAAGATGCATTCCATCGACATTTAAACCTGTTCCAAAGAGGTATATAATGAACCATATGTAAGCCCATGATTGCAGGATAACATAAGCAAGAAATTCTACATGATCAATGCAAAATAGAATGTATAGAGAGAGAGTACTTTGGAAAAGTGTTGAGAGTGAATGAAAAGTCAGGAAGCAGGCATCAAGATTCTGTAATGTCTGACCCACAGGGATCCTATAAATCGGATACCAATGCACAGAGACCCAACTTGAAGGTGACAGGTCCAAACTTTTATATGTCTTCAGTTCGGGAAATTGTGATGCAAGAAAAGAGATCTATATAATATTGTGTTAGTAACTAAAAATTATAACAAAAGAGTAGAATCTCAACATATTAAAGGTTTGACAAACGCACCTTATCAGCTAGTGGTTCTCGCATAAATGGTGGATCATATTCCATATATTCAAAAACAAGCTGACCTGAAGGGTCGGAAAATTCGCATTCATCACTTGATGAACCCTTCAGAGGTTTATTTCCAAGAGACACTCCATTCAAACTCTTGTCAGTTCCACCATCACTGCCACCGTCACTACTTGTTTCCCTAGACGAATCATTATCACTCTCTTCATTATGTCTCCTGTAAGAAGATAAAAGCAATAAATTAACCGAAGAAAGGGACTGGCTAATCCACGAAAAGGGGACTTGTGAAAAGATGATAAATTAAAATTATAATAAGCAAAGATGCACATACACACACGTGCCACACTAAATTCTAATATTTGTTCCTCAAAGGAACACCATAACTTATGCTGATCAGAATGCCATATATATTTGAAGGCAAGGAATCAAACATGAAAAGAACCGCAGATCCTCCTGCCACTACAGTTCTTCGTAAAAGGACTTCTGCAACAATATTCTTGGCTGAAGTTTAAACAAGTGATGCGTTGTACAACTGAGGTACATTCCATCATATTCACTTCTAAAAGGTTCACACTCTTCTCATTAGTACTTCATGTCGATTCTCTTTATGCTTTAAATAAGTGCCCATTTACGTCAGCAAACCCTTCACATGGAGTTCATCACTACAACACCTTACTCATACAAAAGTTGTAATTGAGGAAATATCATCACTCCAAGTCTTCATAAAGGGTGGTTTTTTTTAGACTTTTTCCTCTCATTCTTGTACTACTTCCATATACTCTTCATTAGATGTAATCGGTATGACTGAGCCATTAAGACAAAAACTAAGCTACTCAAACACCATAAAACATATTCGCGCACATTTTCCACCAAGAAACATCTCACTGCAATAAGATTATTATGTAAAGTTCATGCAAGACACCACAATATAGGATACAGGCATTCTAATCATTGGAGGTTCAAGTTTCACACCATAAAACACTTGAATCTAGGTGAAAATTATGAAGCTAAGAAGCTGCAAAAGATCTACTAAATTTTCAAGATTTCTTTTCACTTTAAAAACGTCCGACTGTTCATAACTGAAGCCCATATTTCTTGCAAATGTTGACTCACTTCCAGCTTGCTAACTGTGTAGATTAGATCTTTCATCCATAAATAATTTGTACCGGTACAAAGGAGAATAAAGAATAGTGTTAATGAACGGAACTAGGGAGAAAACCAACCTAAAAAACCTGAAAGAAAGAACTCTAAAGCAGTATGATAACCCGCGGGTAGTGAGAAGCTACATTTTGGTTATACAAACTCATCTTGGAGATCTTTATGAATTACAATAAATTCCTAGCTAAATTGACACATCCAAGCTTAAAAGCAGAAGTTATCCACTTCAGGACATGATAAATACGTGGCTCCAGAATAGGAAACATAGAATTATGGATATGAAGAAATGATAAACACGTGGAACCAGAACAAATAAAGTTCAAATACAGCATATGCTCCTCTTCAGCGCACAACAATCATTGTGATCATTCAAAATTATTAGAAGATTTAGAAAGATAAGTAACAATTGATTGCAGATAAATATCAGAAGATGTCAACAACTTACCTTAACCGCAGAAATGGTCTGGATGGGTCCACATATAACTGAATGCCAGACAAGGAGGGACAATAGTACTGCATAACAATTTCACTATCATCCAATAAAAGGGGAACTCCAGCTCCATATGCACTCCACTCCCTAAACGATTCCCAGAGATCCTCAAGCACGAAATATGGGTGACACTCTGGTTCATGAGTTCTCCATCCCCTTACACTGGTCTACAAACCCATAAATGCAACCGTATTAGACCTCATTCTTTGTTAGAAACAGAGAACTGCAACCATTTCAGATGAAATCCCACACAATAACATTTGTTCAAGAAATTCAAATTCCAAACCCTAATTTCTCATATTGGCACATTAATTCCATCTTTAAACGACAAATTCCGAAACCCATCTAAGAAAACCACCCAAGATTCAAACTTCCATCGTAGAGTACAGCAAACCAACAATGAAACAATCGAAGATTCAAACTTTAACAAAACCCTATTTCTCATCCATAATCTACAATCAATCACTACCTTAGGCAAAAACTGGGCAGGAACAATCGGGGCAGTGTACTCCAAGAACCGATCCAAATTAGTCAAGACATCCTCACCGACAGTCCGCCCCGAAACAGAACAGCTAGAGGACAACGACGAGTTTGACCCGCATTGATCAGAATCCGACTTCTTCACCATCTCCGACTCAGAATTCTTCAAGCCCACCACCGTTTTTTGCTGCTGCTTTTGTTGCTGCTGTTGTTCCTTTTGCTTTCGCATCGCCGGAGACACATAGAACCGATTCTCTCCACGGTTTCTGGTCATCGGGTCCGCTTCGGATCTTGGCATTGTACAACCAAGTGCACCACAGATGGTTACAGAGCGAAAGCAAGGTTTTAACTGCTTCAGAGTCAATGGATACCAAAAGGGTTTTAGCTATTTTACGAGATTAAACGATCAAATCAAGTATGCATACACCAAAATGAAACAGAACAGAACAAGAGTTGAAAAAACAGAACAGAACCCAGATAAATGTACCTCTTTTTTCGTGAAAATATATAATAAAAAAGTCGTCTTTTGCGTTGTGGTTGTGTCGTTGTATTGTGTGACTTGTCGTCTAAACCATTATATGCACGTATGTTCTTACTTCTTCGAGTCAGACTTATCTTTTGTAGCTAAGTACAGCGTGTGAGAAACCACAAGTGTGACGAGAAGTCTCTAGAAAGTTTTTACTTATAAGCATGTGGGCTTTATAATCATATCGTTGGATCCCCTTCCTTTTATAAGGTTGATAAGAGGCCCATTAGAGTTCGGTTTGCGTCTAACCCGATTCTTACTCAATCGAGTTCGGGCTTTCCTCTAACCCGACTCAACCCAACTTAATTCCTTATATCATTTCGTGGCTTTAACTCGATTTGATCTAACTTAATTTCTTATATCATTTTGTACTCACTCAAATAATATTATTTTTTAGATTCATTTAAGTATTTTAAATTAAATTAATCCATAACGTTTAAATTTAATTTAAAATCTAGTTAAATTAAACTCGGATCAAAATTAATAATTCTATACTCGTCTAATATATATGTTTTTAGATTGGTGTCTTCATTGGTAAAATTATAAGATATTTTGTTGGTTAAATATTGAATTTAGTGCAATTTTAAAATTAATTAATAAAAATTATTTATTTGATATAACGATTTAAGTCAATGTAAATCGTTATCACTCAGTCTGAAATTCTGCAACAAAGTAGTGTCTAAGAAGGTTTGATAGTGTGCAGCCTTACTCCTACAAAATAGAGATGCTGTTTCTGGTAGACCTACATGTGATTATGACATGAAGAAAAAAGAGTAAAAAAACACAAATAAGTAATGCAAGTTGAAAGAGTAAATAAATAAAAATAAAATAAATAAATAAATAGAAACAAGTACATAAATACATAAAAACAAATATATAATAATCCTATAATAATAATAAATACTTAATAATAATTAAATAAGTAAAATAAATAAATAAATAAAATAGAACCAAAGGCCATTTTTTATTTGAGTCAATGAAGTAATATTCTTCTGGGCTTTTTTGGATTATAGGAATTGGGTTGGTTCATTACTGGGCCTTAGCTTGCACTTACTTTGTTTTGACTTGTAAGTTGTCCATTACTTAATTCTTGTTTTGGATTAGTGAAAGATTACTCTTGTTAACTTTGGATTAGGTTGAGTCCATTCCTAGGTCTTACTTTTTGTCCATTTCTAAAATTTATAAGTATTTTTGTGTCTTATATTCCCAATTTGTCATTCAAAACAACATTAATTTTGATTTGACTTAAAACTTAATTAAATCCGATTTAATTTGACTCGAAAGTGTCAAATCAAACCAACCTAATCATATTATAATTATTTTCACGCATCTACTATATTTCATTACATTATTTTCAATATAATAATCAATTAATTCTATTAAATCTTTTCAAACTTCAAGTCTCAGCAAATTTCAATTGGATTCTGATAATAGTAATGATAATAATCAATTAATTGACATAATATTCATCACAAATTCTTAAAAGTTCTTGCAATTCATGATATAACCTTGAAAATGACATGATTCTGAAACCGAACAAGATTCAAGCCCTGGTATTGCAAGTGATGAACAATTACTCTCAGGACATAAAATTCCCTCATTTGGTTGATATGGTGTCTTAACTATAAATATATCCCTTGCTTAAACTCAATTGGCAAGTTTTCGAATACCATCTTCAAGTTCTTAAAACAAGACAACAATGGTGATCGTCACTTCCAATGTTGAGTTCACTTCTACTGTAACCCCTTCTTTTGGACAACAAGACCACGATCGTAAAGCTGAATCCAGCAGTTGAAAGTGCAGAATATATCCAAGGTGATGGAGGGCCGGGCACTATTACTCTCATCACCATACAAGAAGGCAGGTGTCTGCAGATTTTCTTGATAATGTTTCTCTGTAAACCCTTTATATTAGGGTGAGTGATGTCATGATAAGTAGGTGTCTTTTGTTCCTCACAGTTGAGCATCTGAATACTATATCAAAATCATTTTACATGCAATTCATGTATCACGTAAAACATCCTTACGTATATATCAACAATATGTATGCATATATATATATATCCAAATATAGGCGAAAGCATAACCGAAACAACCATCTCTCCATCAATTGCTATTCGACAAAAGCTTTATCCATTGATTAAATCCCACTACCAAATTGAAGTGTTTCTAAATCTTCTAACCTCTTAAACTCTTAAGTTAATGGTGTAAATTATTCTTAAAAATGAAAGTCAGAAGGTTAGGGAGCCAAAAATCAACCCATAACTGTCCATATATTGCTTTGCTCATTATAGAGATAATAGATAGCAACAGACCATCATAACGTTTCGGAAACATTGTGATGGTTGTGATCATATGGACCACAAGAACATTCATAGATTATCCCACTTGGTCCATATAATTTAACATTGACTTTATGGAGAAGCGAAATATATGAATCATGACAACAAGTCATCTTATAACGAGTAATGTCTTCTATATATTACATTACATTAAGTCGTCCTTCAACTTAATGAACAAACCATATATTTATTCTAGAGCCAAACTTAATGAAGATTCTCAATATAACAAAATGAATATTTATAGGGGTGCATAAACCATAAGAGAAACATCATATTGAATAAGAGTTTTATTGAAAATAATGTACATTCAATGACATTATTTTACAGAATCTAGTCTCATTTGTACTACATGATCCTTAAACTGGTGAGGTGGCATGTCTTTAATCAAAGGATCCGCGATCATCAACTTAGTGCTAATGTACTCAATGATTATTTTCTTTTCCTTAATATGTTCTCTTATGGCTAAATACTTAATATTGATATACTTATTTTGACTTCCACTTTAGTTGTTTTTAGCCATAAAAACCGCAGTTAGAGTTGTCGCAATATAACTTTAACTGCTTAGAAATAGAGTCCACAACTTTAGGGCCAGATATAAAACTCTTCAACTATACACCATGCGAGGTGGCTTCAAAACACGATACGAACTCAGCTTCCATGGTAGAAGTAGCAATCAAGGTCTACTTGACACTTCTCCAAGATACAACTCCACCAATTAACATGAAAATATAGCCTGAGGTTGATTTTCTTAAATTAATGAAGCCAGTAAATTTTGAATCAAAGTACCCAACTACTTTCAGATTTTCAGTCCGTTTGTACATAATAAGCATGTAATCTTTCGTTCCTTGAAGATAACTCATCACTTTCTTTGCAGTCTTCTAGTGATCAATACCTGGATTACTATGATATCTTGCTAACATTCCAACTGCGAATTCAATGTCTAGTCTTAAGCATATATTAAGCTTCCAACAGTTGAAGAATATAAAATATTCTTCATGTATTCTCGTTCAAGCTCATTTTTCAGGCATTGACTCAAATTGATGCATTATGGATGCTACAATCGATGCACAATCTTTCATTTGAAAACCTTATAAAGTTTTGTTGATATAGGTCTCTCGAGACAATCATAAAATGCCTCAAGATCTTTGTCTATGGATCTTAATACCAATGACATAAGATGTCTTACTAATATCTTTCATATCAAAATTCTTTGAGATAAATTGTTTCACCTGACATAATAAACCATTATCATTGGTTGCAAGAAAAATATCATCGACATATAGCATAAGATAACAAATCTTGCTCCCACTAATCTTCTGGTATATACACTGATCCATGAGGTTTTCTTCAAAACTAGATAAAATGATGAATTCATGAAATTTTAAATACCATTGACCAGATCCTTGTTTTAAATCATATATGGATTTATTGAACTTGTAGACCAAATGCTTAACTTCACTAGAGGAGATGATTGTAATGTTTCTTACATTTGGAGTGGTGTTGATTTCAGGTTTACGAAAATAAAATTTCGATTTCATACACAAATTACGTTCCAAAATATTCTAAAATAAAAAATTTGAACACATTCACACTAAACTTAGGGCTTAGGCTAATGTTGAAAATGTTTGACTAATAAATAATTTTAATTTCTTCGAACATACAAACAAAATTAAAGTTAACCCCAATAAACTTAAAGTTCAAATTCAAACTTATAAAATTTTTTCAATCTCGAACTCGACAGAATATTCTGCACTAAACAAGCCCTATACGACAGGCTCTACTTATTTTCAATAACAACATATTTCTTTAAATTTGTGGTTTAAAAGAGCCCTTTTGAAACAACCAACTTTACTTAAAAAAGCTCATCAATCAGAACTATAACTTTATGAAAGGAAAGCTAAAAGACAATCCTCCACTAATATTATTTATATGTAAATAAAATAATTAACTAAAAACTATAATAATCAAATAGGGAATATCTCTACATGGTCCCTCCTCCTAAAGGGTCCGTTCACATTAGCCGCTTTGCACTAACATGTAAAGGATTGGTCAGGAGGGAAAGTTCACATTGAAGTTTAAGAAAATATTGTATTTTATTATACACATCTTTATAATTTTAACAAATTATTAATTAATGATATGTGTGAGACTATAAAATTATATGATGACCTTTCACATAATTTTTGTCTTATTATTAATTAAAATTATTTAACTTATTAGAATTATAAAAAAACTATTATATAATTTATACGAATGACCATAAGTAACCCTTAGTAAGAGGGCACATAGGGATAACAGAAACTCAAGATACATGTAGGCCCTTCTTGCTACGACTCTTAGGCTCGTGAAATATTTCACCGATACGTTTCAAATAAACTACATCATAAATTTTCAACCTATATACCAATCAAGTGATTATAGAACAGATTTTTATAAGAGGTCAAAGATAAACAAAGATTGACTGTAACTTAGATTTCAAATATGCTAACCGGTACACAAACCCTTCTTCTCTTTAAGGGCTTAAACTAACCAATCTTGTTCTGTATGTAACTTAGACCTCAAACATAATCTACACAAAATCCTCGTGATAACACGAGTGTAAAATATATTTGTTTTTTTGGTATAAACGTAATTATATTATTCAAGAATCGAGCTTTTAGGAGAGAGGAAACTTAGAACGAAGCCGTAAAATAGAAAACTAACATATCCGAAAAATTCTTATCAAGTTACCAGAGTCTCTCCCCCTCTCTCTCTTTTTCCCTTAAGATTTGACAATTACTCCGGCAAGAATCTTCCTCTTTCTGTGTCTTATCACAAGGGAAAGAAGATTCCTTTTGCTTTTGCCTTTCATATATTCTTCCTCCATGCACAAAAGAAATGTCACCTTACCTGTTCATTGATTCTTCACTTGTACTCTTTTCACCAAACATCCCTTTCATCTCCCATATTAATTGTTCCTCCATTCTCTGTCTCTTCCTCTCTCCGTTTCCTAATGGCTCAAGAGTTAGAGGTATGTTCCTTGCATTCCAATACCTGCTGAGACCAGATATATAAATACATACTTTCTGCAGAAATGAACCTTAACATGGCATGACTTAGTTTGAGCATCAGAGTTGAATTTGTTTGCATAACCATTCATGAGTGGCTTTCCTTTTTCAAAGTGCAGAAACCTCGAGTCACCGAGATACAAGTCCGGATGGACTGCAACGGGTGTGTGCAGAAGATCAAGAAGGCACTGCATGGCGTTGATGGTAAGATGGTAATATGTCTGACAAATTCCTGTTAGTGTTGTTCTTCAAGAATCATCATCATCATCTGGGGATTCACCATTTCTGATGTAGATTAATGTTGCAAGTTGCTCAGGTATATCTCATGTTTACGTTGATCTTCCCCAACAAAAGTTGACAATAACCGGATGGGCTGATCCAGAGAAAATTGTCAAAGCCATTAGGAAAACTAGGAAGATGGCCACTATTTGTTCTCACTCAGAATCAACAGAGCCTCCTGCTGCTGAGCCATCGGATCAATGTCAACAACAACCTGAAGGTGGTTCTTCGCCACCATCAGCCTCTGATACTGCTAACCCTCCTCCAGCAGAAGCACCATCCGCTGAACCACCAGCAGCACCGCCAAAAGATCCACCATCGGAAGAGAAACCATCGCCAACACCTCCTACACAAGATACTAATGCAAGCCAACCTAATCCACAAGCCTCTGTACCCAGAGACGAAGGAGTTCATACCATATATCACCACCAACATAATCCACAAGCCTCTGTACCCCGAGGTGGAGGAAAAGTTCATACCATAAACCACCACCAACCTAATCCACAAGTCTCTGTACCCAGAGATAAAGGAGAAGTTCATACCATATACCACCTCCAACCTAATCCACAAGTCTCTGTACCCAGAGATAAAGGAGAAGTTCATAACATATACCACCACCAACCTAATCCACAAGTCTCTGTACCCAGAGATAAAGGAGAAGTTCATACCATATACCACCACCTTCCGGCACCAGATTATGACAACTATAGACATGGAACCAAAGATCAAGGAGAAGTTCACATCAAATACCAACACCCTCTGGCAACAGATTATGACAACCATAGATATGGGCATGGAGATAATTATACAGGTCATTGGAATAGATATGGTGGTAATGGACCAAGATTTTCACCAGAGCAAATACAGCCAATCCACTTCACACAAAGCTACAACACATATCGGCCATCTCCCTATGTTACTAGTTACGAGTATATGCAGTCGTCACCGTCACCGCCACCGCCACTGCCACGACCAACATTTTATAGCAGCAGGATGGACCATTACAGTGATGAGTATCAAGAGAATAATCAAAATGGAAACATCACATCTATGTTCAGTGATGAAAATCCAAATGCATGCAGGATAGTGTAAAAAGGGTCAGGCAGGGAGAACATGATAAGAGGAGGGACCCTTGTTTCTTGTCGAGGAAATACAGAAATCAATTAATTGTCAAACAGAAGAATAACAGAATTCTGATGGCTGCAATATTTCCTAACGAGCATGTGAAAATGTTGATCCACGATGGAACTAGATTCTAAACTTGTATGGGCAGTAAGAATCAATTCCCTGCATTTCATTTCCAAGGCACTGCTCCTCTAGACTTCCTTTTTGTTATAAGAATTTGTAGTAAAGAACTAAGCGTGTGCTACAAATGGATGCATTTAAAATTGTGTTTTGCCATGTCAACACCAGTTTTGCTAGCCTAACTAAAGATGAAGCCTCTTGTAATAAAACAAATATAATTTAGAATAATTCATACGTGAACTCAAAAAGGACAAGTAATATTATAGATTTTCATAAAAGAATTACCAAGAAAATGGTCAAACAAATCACTTAGATCAGTCCTATTTACACTGTATACTTAAATTCTCAATGTGACCACATAATGGTAGGATTTCCAACTATAGACTTCCAAAAAGTGCTACAGGTAGGGATTCTTTTGATAACTTTATAAACAACTATTAGTGTTAGGACAAAGGTGATGTAGGACAAATAGAAGAACTATGAACTAGTAGTTAAAAGCCCAAAATTAGGAAGTGTGGATGGTATTAGGCTGCTGGAATATTAGGTTTCAAGGTTGAATTTTGGCTAGGAATGCAGAATTTTCAGATCTTGTAATGCTAGAAATTTAAGGTTTGATTGCTGGAATTTTAGGCTTAGGATTTTAGGGTTTAAGATGGTTGGAACGTAGGAATGAAAGGTAGACATGTCAATGGGTCGGGCTAGGCCCGAGCCGATTCGTCATGGCAGCCTGCTGGCCGGCCCAGCCATTAATTTTTAAAGAAAAAAATCAAAACGTCGACGTTTTAAACAAAACGACATCGTTTCAGGAAAAGTGAGCTGGGCCACGAGCCGGGCCGAGATTGCCATCCCTATTGAGAGGGCTAGAATTTAGGTTAGGGTTGCTGGAATTTGGTGAAGAACACAGAGAATGGATAGTAGGAAACTAGGAATCACTCTTAGGAGAAAGCATCA
>JAOSBN010000179.1:57766106-57791156 GCA_027563595.1 Erythroxylum suave | reverse complement strand
AGAGATAACTCAAAACAGTACTATCAATTCACTACCCTAGCTGTCAATATCACTACTTAACTCAGATTCATCATCTTCTTCCCCGTAACGACACTCGTCAACGTCTTCATTATCATCCTCATCATCATCCATCTGGTGACTAGGTGATGACATACCAGTTTTTCTCATAGCAGCTTTGTCAATCTGTCAAAGGATTAAAAAAGTGAATCAAATACCATTAAAACAACATGAAACAATGAATCAGAGCAATGATGGGAACTAACCTGTGCTTTTACAAGCTGCAATCGACCAGATAGTTGAAATAAAGGTTGAGTAGCCACCTCTCTGGATTTGGTGATCTAGAAAAGAGACATTGTAAAATATGAAAGCTTTATTTCGAATTGAGGTGAGGTAAGATACTAGCACAGTAAGAGCAACAAAAAAAAAAACTTTCTTATAGTCAAAATTCTACCTTCAATAAGGAATCAAGAATCTGGGCTTCATCTTGAGCTGTGATATGATGGCCATAATTGACTAATATACAGTAGATCCATGGTAGAACTAACTTTCCCTTATGTGTTCTGATGTAGACAAAGAATCTTAGTTAACAGCAGTAACAGTATTTTATTACGATGTTACAAGAAGATTTGCAGAACTTTATGAAAGAGACACCCAAGTCAAATCAAACACTCCGTATAACCAATTGAAGTAGAAAGGGAAAGGTCAATATAGTTTTGTAAATGGCAGACTCCTATGCTGAAGAACCTCAAATACCAAATTTGATCTTAGAGAATAACAAAAACAAACCTAGACTGCCACACGATCATCAAGATTTCCAGTAACTTGATAGCATCGCTTGGCCCCATAGACAATACAGTTGCCCTCATCTGGTAGAAAACAACCAATAAAACCCAATAAGATGAGTGAAGCTTATACCGATTCATTCATATTGATGTTGACTTCCATTTTACTCTTTTAATCTTATTTTATTCAGTGGGGGCTAGCAGCAGAGGAGAAATATTGACCCTTGTGGTATTCATAATGACAATAACCAAAAACAACAACAACAACCACAACACCTAGTAGAAATCCCATTGACATAATGACAACAACCAAAATAATTACAAAACAGACCAGGTTCACTTAAGCAAAGAACAGACCTTCTTTTGCGGGATATCAGCCTGAAGATCAATACCCATATGCATTGCAGAGTCGATTGTCTTATCATCTTCATGAGTAAGTAAATTTAACTGTCTCAGCTGCTTCTCCAAGCAGATTGATGGTACGTCAATCATTTCATCTGAATAGACCCACAACATTAGCCATTAGTCCAAGCAGAAAGAGAAAGGCATAATTCTAGACATTTCAAGAAGTTAAAACCTAAATACTGAATGGCAGTTGGCAAGCAAAAGATGTCGCTACAAAATGTGGTGCTTCCTTATCTTATTCTCATCTTCAAGTACAGGTGCAGACAAGCACAAGCACAAGTCCTAACAAAACACACTTATTGGCTATTATCAAAATATATTTGACTCTTATGCATTATGTTCATAATCTTTCTTGGCTTTCCTTTCTTTCCTTAGCTCTCACTTTAATTTCCATTTTATTTCACGTCCTCTTCTACTTTATCCAACTAAACTACCAGGGCATCTAGCAATCTTTTACCAAATTCCAGCAGTGTCAGTCCTAGCAATCTGGAAGCATCGACAAAACGTTCCAAACATGAGGTATCAAAAAATGTATATTCAAAGTGACTCCAAGCTCTAAAATTATGGCTTTCTCTACCTTCAGGGATGACAATTAAACTTCCAAAAGGACTATATTTCAATTTAAAGAATGCAATCACCAGAGTCCCCAACAAATAAATTGATGTACTCTTTTCCACTTTTTCATTGATTTTAATGAAAGAATACCTACAATTATAAGTGAGAAGTGAAGACATCAAGTTTTGGCTAGGATCAGAAAATGTGGTGGAACAATTTAATGTTTATCGACGATCTGAAATAATAAAAACATGGATTAATTATGTTCACACATATTGTATATATTTCTATAAGATAGCAATTTCACCTTTCTTCTCCACAAGCTCAGCTTGTTCATCATTCTCCATCAGACCAGCCATAGCCACTTCATTGCTCTTCTTTTTATGTCTCACCTTTTTCTGATAAATATCAGAAACTCTTGGAATAGGAAGCAAGGCATCCTCCACATTTGCACGGTCTAATGCAGTAACTGTTGAATTACTTGCAAATTGATTAGGGAACAGGCGGAAAACTAAAACGCAGAAAACTACCACCAAATAAGGGTAATTAATACAGGGAAGACCCTCAGAGAGATCCTAGTGCACAGAGAATCTATTAAGTTCGTCAAATGTCAAGTCAACAAAACACAAAATAATCAGGTAGTAACTGGCGGCTTTAGGACTAAGGTCCACTGCCAATCTCAGGTAGTTACCTGCATTTTGTGCCCCCATTCCTTTCTTAGGTTTAGTGACAGACTGATGGACTGGAAGCAAAATACCATCATGAGAGCTATTAAGCCTCATGTCTGTTCCAGAATGCACCAACACTTTCTGAAACATGGGCTTTACCAGTAAACCATAGGCAATGAACACTTGTGCAACACTGGATCCAGAAATGCCTTGAATTTTTGCAGCAAATATTGCAGGTACTGGACCCTTGTAGGGTTTAGAAACAGATTCATCAGAAGACACTAAAACTTTTGTGGGCTTGGCATTGCGTAACTCCTCCACATTCTGTCCGCACCATGTATAACACACACCAACTTCTGAGATGGCCAACACATAAAGGCCCACATCGTCAACTCCATCAGATCTAAAACATTTGCAGTCAAGGTACACAGCAGGGTGCTCCATTGCAAGAACACAGCTAGCTGATTGCCTTTTGCTTCCATCAATTCTCCATATTGCAACATATCTTTCACCAACAGCAGATGAGAGAATATAGTTTCCATCTTCAGTAAAAATCATGAAACGAACGGTTCCCTGTTGATTATGAGAAAGAACATTTTCTTACTAAAAGAAGATATTGTGAATTACAAAAGCATATGCAAAAACAATCAAATGCATAATCAATGTTGGGGAAGGGAATTTAAGAAAACCAGCGGATGGAAATCAACACTCACAGGGTGACCAGAAAATTTCTGTATCTTCTTGTGATCAGAACAACTGAAGACCTTCAATTGTGCAGCTGCAGTAGCTAACATCTTCCCATCTGATGTCCATAGATATCCACCCAAGTAAACATAATGAAAAAAAAACTAAGTATATATCCACCCAAGTAAACATAATGAAAAAACCTAAATATACATTTCCTTAGTATATATCCCTAGTTAATTCAAATGTGTTTGGTAAAATCAATACCATAAGCCAGTATATGTTTACAACCTCTAAATAAATTCTAAATTTTCCAGGAAAAACTAATTCATAGAATGGTCAAGAACAGATGTAAACGGAACAAAAAGCTAGAACACTTAAAGTGTATACAACAAACCTGAAGAAACAGAGTTGGAGGATATAGCTTTTGTAGAAGCTTTAAACTTCCCTGACATGTTTCCTGTTAGGGGATCAATTATGCAAATCATTCCATCAGCACCTGCAGTGTAGATACACGAATCCTGTGTTGAAAATGAAATGGCATTGACCCCCCTGCACATTAACAACAAAGAAGATCTGAGCTAATAGTAAATCAGAATTGAAGTCACTTATAGTTGATAAAGAGCGCCACCCAATAAAGGACAGTAGCTTCAATACAACAATAAACTTTTCACTCTTCCTCTCAAACATCTCTCTACATAGCAGTTAAGAAACTTCTAATACAGGATCAAGTTACTAATCAAAACAACCATGAATAAGAATATCAAGAGAAGAAAATGGAGAGCAAGAGGTGACAAGAGAAGGAACAGGAGAAACAACTTTTAAATTCTTGATAGAACATACGGAAACTACAAAAGAAACCAAAAGACATGGTAAAAGAGCAGTATCAAGGCCCACATCTTGACACTTCACCATGAAGGCTAGAAGTTGAAAGACATCTTAAGTTGTAATACTCAAAGAACGCTAGTGTTGACAACACAAATTTGCAAGACAACATTTCTGGGCGTAAATCATGCGTAATTGTTTCATAAATTCAACTTAAAAGATTCCAGTTACTTATTAAACCAGAAAAGGCATCGGATTAAATATTCAGCTATCACTGTTCAGTCGCTGCCATTGGCCTTCCTTTTTGTCAGTATTTCTCAACAATAGTACCAGAAGGGAACAGTTAACCACAATTGAAGATACAATGTAATACAAATAAGGCATAAGATTAAGTTTTCCACAAAAAAGAAAAAGCACAGAAATAGAATGAGTGGAGTGGGAATAACCAAGAAAGTGATCAATCAGATGGAAAGCTAAACCAAAAACTAAGAGAACTCCAAACTCGACCTAGCAGATTTACGGGTAAGAATATCCATAGTGCAAATCAATGTTTATAACTAACAGTAACTTGGTGAATTCAGAGAAGAAAAAATCATTTTCACTCAAATAGGATAAATTAGCACAGTATGCAGCAAGTAACTCACCCAGGATGGCAATCATTAAGAGACCACTTCAATTGACCAGAAGACACATCAAGTGCCAAGACATCCCCACTGCCAGTTCCTAAAATTAGCAATGAACTTCCTAGTTTCCTTTTCTTCTGCAATGATACACACAAAAATGCATCAGAAAGTAAAAGGCATTGAGACACATCATTAAGAACGATTGCAGAATAACTTTGAACAAGTTCAAAAAGAAATTGCAAACCTTCCGGTCAAGAGCCAACCATTTCATACACGTGTAATCAACCGACAGGTGTCCCCTTTCAGTAGTGTATAAATCCGCATCACTAGATGCTATGTCCGCAAACTCAGTTTGCAGTTGACCACTTAAACTGTCCCAGACCTGAGAAGAACAAAGCAGATTCATTACATTGGTTCCAAGCGAGCCATGAGAATTAACAAAAGATATTAATATGCAAACTTTTCACTCATATAAAGCATGGTAAATTTTAACATCCCCAACTTTAGTAGAATCGAAAGAGTTGTTCAGATCACCTTTACTCGACCATCTCCAGAATTAATTGCGAAGTAATCCAACGAAGGACTAAAGGTAGTCAAGATGTCCCTGATATTAGCTGTGACCATGATCCTGAAAATCCAAGCAGCAAATCAAACATCAAAAGTATTTCTCATGGTGGACAAAATCACATTTCAAAAGCAACTCTCAAGCATTCAAAAGCAAACAAAATCATATCTTCCACACACTCACGCACACAAACAAGAGAAAAAAGGGGGTCCAACTTCTGAAACCAAGCAAAGCGTATTCGGGAATAACCTTCTTAGCATTACCAATAATACCCTTTACCTATTATATCCCACAAAGTACTAGTTCCATGTAAAACCCTCCTAAAACCCCTAACCAGAGAAGACCCAGAAAAGGGTATATCTTTTTCCTTAGATATTTATTGTAAAAAGAATACCTCTTTACGCTTGTGTAGCTATCTGAACGTTCTTCCTCTTCCACCCTATCTTCTTCCAATGAATTTAAGCTCTCTACGTTGAGTACACAAACGGAAATATCCAACTAACGGAGAATTTGTCCTTTGAAGCGACTTTGGAACAATAAGATCATGAAAAAAGCACAGAGCCTTGCGGTGAGTCGGAGACGAAAGAACTGAGAATTGGTGGCAACTAGCTAGGCTTTCTTCTTCTTCTTCTTCTTCTTCTTCTTCTTTGCCTCTTTTTTCACCAAAGAGAACATTCAAAATTGGGCTCTTCTCTTCCATTCTAAATTAGCCCAATATTATCTCTAGTTAAGACCAATTTAATGATTTATAGGAAAATAAAGTAATTCAAATTTCAAATCCTTTTAATAGCAAAAAAAAAACTAAAATTGGCTTGGTAATCTTAATTTAATAAAAGCTTTATTTTTATATTGAAATTTTTAAAATTAAACTTTTACATAAAATTTAAATTATATTTTTTAATTCTTTAATATCTAATATTTAAATAATTATAATATCTATTATTTAAATAATTATTAATTTTTGAGAAGATTAATAAAAAATGATCTCTCTGCTAATTAATGGTAAGCCTATGTAATATTAAATCTTCCCAAATTTCCTTTATCGATGGAATTTTTATTGAGTCGTCGCAGTTGTAAATATGACAAATATTATGAATTTTGAATAGGCATTAAAAATTATATGTGCTTTAGATTCAAAACTTCATGTCCAAATCTTTAATATTGAGTAATTAAAATATGATAATCCTAAATATTTATTTGTAACTAATAATAATATTTATCTAATTAACAAAAAAATTAAGATTTAATAAAACAAAATTTTTAAAATATAATCTTATTTTTAAAGCTTATAAAAATTAGAATTATCTAATTAACTAAAAATTAAGATTTAATAAAACAAAATTTTAAAATATAATCTTATTTTTAAAGCTTATAAAAATTAGAAAATAGCCTATGAACCAAACATTCTTGTCTATTATATCTAAAGATCAAAACAAAAAACTAAAATCAGCAACAGAAGCAAAGAGACTTTACTTTGTTATTCGTATTAATATGCATTTTATTGGTCATTTACACATTTTCCTTTGGAAATAGACAAATTGAAGGAAGGAGATGAGTTTCTATGAATTTTACTCAATCATTCATTTTCAATGCCTAGCCTTGGATTACAATGAAAACATCAAAACAAAATATAAAACAACAGCACAACCAAAAAATTTTCTTACACTTGAATGAAGAAATGAAGCTGTACAAATAATCTGAAGATAAAAACCAGATAACAAAGTAGCAAATGCCAGGACATATCTCTTTATTGGAAAGAATCTGAACTACTGACAGTAACAAATGCTTGGACATATCTCTTTATTGGAAAGAATCTGAACTACTGACAGTAATCTGTAGAAGAATTCTTGACTGTAATGTTCAGGAAAGGAATCATAATGTTGCAGATTTACCATAAGAATCCAGGATGGCATAGCAATCGGAGGAAAAACTCGAACATGAATTCTCGAGCTCAGGGCATGGTTCCGGAACAACAGATGTCGAAAAGCCAATCACATTGGAGCATAGCCAGGGAGATGAGGAAGTATACGTATGTAAGGTGACATTAAATAGGCAAATAGAGGTGAAAGGAGATTCCCGAATTCCTGTGAAATTCCCAGCAACAGTGATGTTCGTGCCGACAATGTTCCGCAACATTATCTGTTCAAGAATTGGTAGAGCATTACGATCAAATTTGTCATCCGGATGTGTCCCACAGTCACCTATAGCGCCAAATGCAATATTGATGTTTTCCAGTTCAATATCTGATATAGTGATCCTTTTGATGTAGCCACCCCTGCCCTTGGTTGTCCTGAACTCAATGCCACTAATGGAGTTATATAGGTGGACATGCTCCACATGCACTTCAGAAATGCCACCAGACATTTCACTGCCAAAGGCAATAGATGAGCCTGAAGTTGATCGAAGGTGGACCCTTCTTATCTGTACTTCTGTGGTAGGTCTGTTGTAAGCAATACCATATTCATCCCAACCACTCTTAAGCGATATTGCATCATAACCGGTTTCGATGCAGCTATCCTCTATACATACATTATTCGAAGAGTCTGAGATGTTACAGAAACAATTCAGTAAAATGTTTTGATGCAGTAAAGTTAACTTTGCAGCAGATAACAGAGTCGACCAAATGTTCATCAGTCAAATTCTTTATCAGTGTCATATATAGAAACAATTCTGACAAAGACCAAGCAAAGTCTGCGACATTTCATTTTCTCAAGTTGTTTTATATGATAAAACAACTTGAGAATATTGCATCAACCAATACTTATCAGATAGATGATATCTACCTTTTGACATGTTGATTACAGATAGAATATGACACTATCAAATAATATTGCAGTCATATAAAACAACTTGAGAATATTGCATCAATCAATACTTATCAGATAGATGATATCTACCTTTTGACATGGTGATTACAGATAGAATATGACACTATCAAATAATATTGTAATGACTGCAATTTCTTTCGGAAGACCATGCCAAACTAAACTACAAAACTATTCCACGAACCTGGTACTATCCCGATCGTGAAAGGAGATTGAGGAGGTGCAGAAACGGAGATATTTTGTATAAGCACATTCCTGCATTGGATCCAATTACACAAATGTTTAAGTCTGCCAAACAAGTGATGATTAGCAGCTCTTCATAAGCAAAAATTACCTGCAATAAACAGGATGTATGCTGTATGCAGGAGCATTTGCAAAGGAAAGGTTTGATACTACTACATCTTCAGAATCTACAAATTCCACAAGATTGGGCCGGCTGTAATTCAAGGAATTGGACTCAAACCATTCCCACCAAACTGAACCCTGGCCGTCGATGGATCCGTTGTCACCTATAGCAGGTTATCAGATTGAGACTATTGATTGTATATGAAAAGCAAACAGTATCAGAAGGAATTAGAAACAACTCACCAGTTATGACTACATCCTTCACCATATATCCATTTATCAAACTCCTGTACCTATTGCCGGGAAGATCTATCCCGCGACCATACGAAGGCAAGGGCTCCACAATTTCCCAATGAAAGGGGTCCTAATTACATACAAAACTCACCAGTTAGTTCTTTGATTGAAGATTGCTCCAGCTCTATTGCTTATGCACAAAACTGGATGGTGGAAAGAATAGAGGGCATACAAAAATGTGCAACATTGTTGAAAAAGTAGATTGAAATTACCTGAGATCCAAGAATGACAGCACCTTTCTCCAAGAAGAGGGTAAGATGGCTAGTGAGATTGAAAGTTCCGGTGAGCCACATACCTGGCGGCACATATAACTGAGCACCGCCCTTGTCTGCAAAGGACTTGAGATAGAAAATGGCATTCTGAAAAGCAATGGTATTCAAGGTTTTGCCATCTCCAATGGCACCAAACTCCAAAATGGACACACTGTGTGGTCTTGGCTCCCGCCTTGGCTTATTGTCACACACTCCATCGTTTCCTTCACCAACTACAGTTCCAATTTGGTCTATCAGTACCATCAGTAAGATCAGTGCCACCTGAAACAGTGGAAGACATACTTGGAATGTGTTCTATAATTGCAGCTTCGTCTTGATCATTATAACAAACACAGAGTGATCTCAGTAGACAGACAAGAATGGAGACTAGCCGGACTCTTGCTCCACTGAATGGATTCAGAATTCGTGAGGATGAATATTCATAAACTAACCACAGATTGTTTGCAAAACCAACCACAAAAACATACAAATAGGCATTGAAGGTTGGTGAGATTGAAACTCCAAACAAACAGAAGTTAGTGTGATAAACAATTCGAAACTAAAAAGCTCTGTCATCATCCAAGAAAAGCTAAGTTCGGCCAAATGAGCGGCAGGAACAACATGAACGGGAATCGAATCATACGCGCAACACGAAAAAAAAGATTGCAGACTTAGCAAGAACATGTAAGAAATCAGTAAAGCACGCAAAACCCAGATTTCAGTGGACCAAAAGGAAAACATACTTACTGGCACCTTCATGGGGTCAAAACCTCTTCAAAAGAATGACAGCCAAAGGAAGACAAGAACAGAGTTTACTTCCAAAACAGCAAACAGAACAAACAATCTGTCACACCCTCAAAAGGGAATCAAAAGAAAAAAGCAAAACAAAAGAAGAAACCAAGAAAGAAGAAGAAGAAGAAGAAGAAGAAGAAGCAATAGAACCAGAGCAACTCTACGCAAGCTTGTGTATTATGAGCATTTATTATATACAAATAACACACGACAAAAATGGCAAACACAGTAAGCAGAGTGAAACGATTACAGTAAGATGATATTCACATTTATATGATTAATAACGTCTCTGACCGACAATATTAATGACCTTAAATTGCATTACGACAAATTACGATAATAATTCAAACTGTAATTCGAATTAGAAAAACAGAGCAAGTGAAAAAAAGCAGCTGAACTTTGTTACAGAACAGTACAACCAGTAAGATCCTCTGTTTTACTGACATTTAGTTCGTGGGAAACTGCGTGTCGTTTTGCTGACATGGCAGTTGTAACTGGACACGTAAGCAGTATTCCTAAAGAAGTAGAATTAAATAGGGTTAAGAAGCGAAAGATAAGGACAATTGGGTTGGTGGGACCCACTTGAATCATGAATTGCCAGGCTGGCTTCAATCACTGGAGACAGAACCCAACACTTACCATCACAGGTCACCACCCATAGATTCATGTATATCTATTAATTATTATATAAGTGTAATAAAAATATTTATCTATTTTTTTTGGCTTGAATTATATCCTCTCCTTTTTTTTTACTAAATACAAAATATATATATATATATATATATATTAAATACCCCTTATGACAGGTTGACGTGAAACGAGAGATACGATATCAAAAGGTCATATATTCGAATCTCTTTACTTACACTCTCTAAATTAATCCTATCATACAAGGTTTGTCTAGTACGAAATATCAGATTGACATAATTTACAAATTATTGCGTCAATTCAAAAATTTATCCAATACTCATCTAAAAGGATAGTAGTTGCAGGTAAAAAATTTAATTAAAAAAATTTATATTTTACCTTTTTTCTTATACTTTATGAATTTACAATCTCAATTCATATTTTTCAACATTTTGCTTATTTAAGGAACCCTTGAAATAAAGATATATTAAATTTATTAACGTTAATTAATTTAAATTCTATCATTTAATTCAAAATTATTATCTTATCATAAGCAATTAATGATTTGTTATATTATTAGAAATTTAGATTTGTTGTATCATAAAAACATGATTTGTTACATTATTATAAGCAATTAATGATTTCTTCAATATGAATGTTTAAAGCCTTTTAGAAGTGGTTGAGTTGACAGAGTGAGGGGTCATGGAGTTAAAAGATCCTGTATTCGAATCCTCTATCTACACTCTCTCGATCTATTGTCTAATGTGTAGTACTTAGTTAGTGTGATTTGCAGGAAATTGCGATAACTCAAAAGTCTATCAAGTGCGCATCCAAATGATAGCAACTGCGGAATCGTCTGTGCTTATAAAAAAAGAGAAATTTAGAACTCAAGGTGATAAATTTGACTTTTTAAACATGAATTATAGCTCGGATCTAAATTAAAATTAATAGATCAGACTAAACTCGAATTTAGAGATTAAATTAGAATTTAACTAAAACGGTTTGAATAAGTCGAACTGATTTTAAATAATATAATTTTGAGGTTAGTTTTATAATTTAAATTTAATAAATTTTTTAATAAATGGTTGGTTCTTCAACTTCGGTAGTTCTAACAACTGGAGCATCCTATGTTTGGTGGTTCCATTTCCACACAGTGAAAATATGAATCAGACCAAAACCTGGTAACCATCAGAATCCGATGTTGCCTCAGTGTTACATATCCTGCAAAACTCCATTCCTGCTTTCGGCCAAGTTTCTAACCAAACCCCTTCATGGATCATGGACGTCGACTGCTAACGGCTTACATTTTTCTCTGCTAAGCCACACGTAGGAATGACGTTTATAATAAACTACAAAATAGACTCCTATTAAAGTATATGAATTAAATTCAAAATGTATTTGAAGTAAATAGAAAATTTAACATTAACCCTATGTCAGTTAGGGATGTTTCCGGTCCGGCCCAATTTTAACCCGAATTATTTGTCATTTTTGAAGTTTTTTCATAAAAAAATGACCAATCGAATTAAGAATCGACCCATCTCACTCTCAGCTAAATATTATGTCAATATTAACGTAATATTATTTCACTATTTAAAATGTATAGAAGCGAATCTCACTATTAAGGAGACCATAGTCTGACAGTATATAATAGTGAACCTACTGTCATATAATCGTAGAACTACTACTTCCTAATTAATGGCTGGCTAACGGCCTGCCCGATCTTGACTCGCGATCTGTCCATGATTCGGTAATTTAGGCCAAAATCAAGTCAAATTAAGCGGGACAAACAAATTGGATTGTTTTTTACATCTCTATAAATTTTGTCAAATCGCACGTCATGATTGGAAGTAAATAGATTTGAAGTAAACAGAAAATTTAACAAAGTTAACTCTCTATCAGTTAGGGATGTCAAAACTCGTTCGACTCGACCTGACCTGATTTTGGCTAAGGTTGACTAGGTCACGGATCGGGTCGATTATTACTTTAAAAACGATGTTTTTAAGTTTTTTTTTTAAAGACAAGTAGAGCTACGAGCTGACCCATCCTGGCCCATCGGACTACGAGCTATCATGGTTCAGGTTCGAGTCGAACATCTCTACTGTCTGCTAAATATTATGCCAATATTAATGCAATATTGTTTTTTAAATAAAAATTAAATCTTACCATTATATGACAATTAAAATTCACTATTTAAAATCTATAAAACTATATAAATTAGACTCCTATTAAACTATATAAATTAAACTCAAAACGTTCAAAATAGATGTTAAATAAATAAAAAATTTAACATTAACTCTATGCCAGTTAGGGATGTCAGCTCGGTCTGGTCTGACCCGATTTTGACTCAAATTGTCCATCATTTTAAAATTTTTTCTTAAAAAATATAACAGATTGGGCTACGAACCGACTCATCCCTCCTCAAATTTATCTACTATTAGCTAAATATTACGTCAATATTAATGCAATATTATTTTTAATAAAAATTAAGTCTTACATATTACATGACAATTAAAATTCACTATTTAAAATGTATAAAAATGAATTTCACCATTAGTGAGACCCATAGTCTAAAAATATATAATAGTGAACATATTTTCATATAAAAGTAGAACGATTACTTTCTAATTAACGGTCGACCTGTGACCCGCCCAACCTTAACCTCGTGATTCGATCAATTTAGATCGTACCAAATAGGCCAAACGGGTCAGGCTGATATTGACATTTCCACCGATTTTTCTAAATGGCACGTCGCGATTGGAAGTGGTTGGGCTGTGCAAGTACAAAAAGCCTCATTAATCGAATCAACATGAGGCTATCCTTTTGTTTGTACTATAATTGGAAGCCCAGTTTGAAGATAATGAGTTTATGAGCTCGGTCCAAGCTTCCAAGCCCAATTTAAAAAATTACATGACATTTTTATTTTATTATATATATATTTATATATATATATATATATATATATATATAATTAGATTTAGATCAAAAAATACAAATTTAAGAGTCTATTTTTTATTTCTTTTTTAGTTTTATATTTTTATTTTCAATTTGAGTAAAGAAATTTGATTATTTGAGTTTTCGATTTTTTATTTTGGTTTCTTTTAGTTATCAAAATTTATGAAAATCATTAAAAATGAGTTTTTGCTTTCTATTTATGTTTTTTATAAATGAACTAACTATCAATTAAATTAAATGTATATTATTTGATATATTAACTGTCAGTAAGAATTATGAATAATTTAATTTTATATTATATTTATTTATTAGTTAATGATTAATTAAGTTAAATTAAATTAAATTATTATTAATAACTATTAAATTAATTTAATAGTAATTTAGTTATTAATAACATAATTAAATTTAAAATATCTTCGAAACATATAATTTTTAAATAAAAATTTGATTTAATAGTTAAAATATATTTAGTTTATAAATGGAATTTAGTTTTAAAATTATTTATTTTAATAAAATAAAAAAATTTATTAATAAATATTATATAAAAGATAGAATATATTTAATTAATTAAAAGAATGTATCTTTAAATTTTATTTAATACCAGTTATGCCATTTCAAGTTGATTGTTATTCCTAATTTTTACCTTTTATTTGCATTGGAGTTAAGCCATTTCAAGTTTGCCAGAAAGTCAGAGAAGATAAACCAACATTTTGACTTGAAATTCCAAAAAAAAAAAATCTGCATTTCAGTCATGAACGAACACAGGTAGATTCGTGCTTGAACATTTGACCATTTGATCTGTTCTCAAATATTGGAGAATCACGTGTTCTTGTCCATTGGCCTTTACTACTGTACAGGTTACTTCTCTGGGAGCACCAAAAACTAGTTGGTTCTCTGTAAATCCTGTTCCTGATATGAGGATATCCCTGGAACATGTAGTTTGAGGGATCAAAAACAGGTGATTCTTTGCGAGAATCACGGTTCTGAAACAATTTGTCTGATAGATTAAAAACTGGGTATTCGTTTCTAGTTGCAGAGTTGGTCCTCAGGCATGTCTCCATAACAATGGCTTCCTCCCTGAACCTCTCTTTGATGTTTCTCAGCTCCTCCTGTCTAATACAAGATGATCTCGAAGCATTCCTCAGTTCTTTAGCCTTTGGAGCATAAGGGATTCTGTTGCAGTCGATACAGAAGTGTTTACGCCTCACCAGGTTGAAGTCTCTTCTCTTAGAATCATTGGATAGACATGAATACGCCTGAAAAATGGTTTGTTTTCTTTTTTAACACAATCTGAGAAATTCTGGGTTTTGGTTAGTTCTAAAAGATGGTTTCTTTTGTTTTCTGTTAAATGTTTCATCTACCCTTTTAACGGATGTGGACATTAATCATTCCCAGAACCAGTGGAACTGAGAACATTTTTAACAATTTCCTGATAGTTACATCAGATCAGACAAGATTTTGATTTTACACACCCACAAAGAAATGAACTTTTCCATACTCATCAGACAGACAAATTTTATGCAGAAACACACGAACTGACCTCCAAAACTAGCTTGAATGCAATTTCAGCTTTGGGGTGCTTGTTCTTGTCAGGATGAAGCTGCAAAGCTGCAAAGAAAACAGTACCTAAACCAACACCTTCAAGCAAATCATAAACAAAAACAAAACACCACCTACTCCACCGATTGAACCATACCCAGTTTTCGATATTGCTTTCTGATAACTTCCATGCTCGAATCTTCATCAACCTGCATAAAGAAAACAGACGGTCAAAGAACCTGAATTAGATACAAAGACACAAGCTTTCACCAATCAAACCAAAAGACCAAGAAAAAGGTCGATGTTCGTACTCCAAGAAGGCGATACCAATCAATAAAACGCGAAGAAACAGAGCCGTAAATCTGCCTGTGTTTACAGGCGATTAAGCTGGTCGAAAAGGAGCAAATCTGAACCACCAACTTGGATTTGGAATCTGATTCAGGTCCCATTTTTCAGGGGAGAAACAAAGATCAAAACTTTAGCCAAAAGGGTATACAAAAAACAATGAGAGAATTCACAACGACGAACAGTAAAAGCTGGAGGAGAGATTTTAATGGTGGAGGGGTGGAGCGTTATTTTTGGCTTTCGTTTTAAAGAAGAGAGAGTGATTAGTGATCCATAGGTGGAGCGGTTAAGATAAAAGAGCCAAGTTTGCGGGACAGAATTTTGAAAGTGGATCAGTTGGTGGGAAGGGAAGAGAAGAGGGTGAGAGATTAACGTTAATTATGCCAAGTGGAGGCCCTTAATCACTGTTGTATCTTAAGCTCTTAGTCACTAATCACTAAATAGTAATTGCTCAAAGGTCATCAAATTCAAAAAAACAAATTTCAAGTCTTGAATCTGACGACTTCCTAACCTTAAACCCTATTTAAACCCACCCAAAGTTGTATAATCCTTTTTTAATCAAAGAATTGCAATCTTTACTCTCTTTTTTTGATACAAATAAGTATGAAATTAACGGGTAAAACTCGGTTTAATTAAGATTTATAGTCCGTTTGAAATCCAATAAATTGAATTCAATTTATTAATTTTATGTAATTGAATTCAATGCATGCATTTGGAATGTTAAAAAAGAGATGACTTGACGTAATTGAATTTCATTTTTTTTATAAATTCAATTCATATCTTAAATGGTTCGATTTAATGTAAAAATTGAAAATAGATTTATACTTTATTTTAACAAATTTGTTTCCAACACCAAATAATTATAGAAATTTAGGCCGAAGTACTCGAAAGTTAATAAATCAAAATATATTTGAATGAATTCGAGCCTATATTTAAAGTATATGAATTTGTATAATTAGTTGCCACCTTAATTTATTATAAGCTTTAATTAAATTAAATTAAATCATACATTAAATCTTTTCCAAACTCGAATTTAGGTCGTATATAGGCTTAATCCAACCCATTACCATCCTAATTAACCACAAATCAACGATTCAAAACTAAAAGAGTTTGACACAAGATTGTAATTAGTCAAGGAAAACCTATATATGGAATAAATGATATTGAATCACATCAGGAGCTACTCGTGAAGCTGGACCGTCGGTCCACGGGGTATGAGCATATAATGCTCAGCTGAACAAAGTGTACACAAGAGTGACAAACGGGGGTAGGTGAAAAATAACCTTGGGATGTCCCTACAATGTGTCCTTTGTGTCTAAAAGATACCCTTATTTCTTAATTCCCCCATAAAGAGTGCACAAAGGTTGGGGGAGGACTTCAAATTTCATTAATAGAGTTGGCCTACTACTAAATTTGATTTTGATTTTCACATGTTTAAATTCATATTAAAGCTTTAATTTAATATTTTAATCACCTCTTAAGAAATGGTCGAGTTGGTGGAGTGAGAGGGCATAAAGTCAAAAGGTCCTGTGTTCGAATCCCCCTACCTACCTACACTCTCTCGATAATCACTGTTTTATTCTGAAACTAAATTAAGAATGATAATCGTTTTGAAACCCTAAAATTAGAGCTCGTGTTTGTTTAAGTTAGATTGATTTCAATATCGGGATAAATTTTATATTTTTTTATTCTAACCCAACTCAACATCTTTTTTAATTTATTGAAATTAAACCTTTTTTAATTTAATTTCATCGATTTCAAATATTTTTAATCAAAAGTTTGATCACATGTATGTATGATATATTGGGAACAGTTGCATAGATATAGCTCATTGAGCTCCTAAATACATGGACTTTTGCACATAATAGACAAAATGTTTTATGGAGATTCCTTTATATATATATATAGAGAGAGAGTTTAGCATAGCCTATGAAACTTTAATATATATACAATTAGATGCCAATTTCCAAGATTAGGGTTTGTAATACCAAAGACCACATGAGCCGATTTGGCCAATGCCTAGCTTGCTTTTCCTAGGTATGCTAAAACTTATTGTTTATGTGAAATTGCAAGTTGCACGGGGGATCAGATCCTCTGTACCTACTATCCTGTACCAATTCTGTTCCACTCGATCTCATCCATACAAATAGGTGAGATCCATATGAGACCCACAAAAATATATTAATAAAATCGACTGAAACAAAGATGGTACAGAGTAGTAAATACAGAAGATCTCGCTCCGGTTGCACAGGTCCACTCTACTTTAGACTCATTCACAAAGGCTAGATTCTATGTCGGGTTGGTAATGGGTCAAGTTTGGCCGAGAACACTTCTGAGTTAAAACTTAAATCTTATTATATGTGGTTTAAACTCAACCTGAGTCCACTCAACCCGACATAACCCTTTCATATTTCAAATCAAATCAAATTATGTCTTAAGTGTAAGGCTAGTAGCGGTGCAGATACCACCAAAATCGAGTTTGATATTTATTTTTAAATTATTGATCCATTAAATAATTTAATTTTAAATCGCTGTATTCAATATGTATTTATAAAATAATAATTCCCAAATCCATCGATATAAAAAATGAATTATGTTGAGATAACAATTTTTTAGTAATTTTGAAGTACAGCATTACATTTGGAAGAAGTTTAAAGTTTAAGCATCTACCGTACATTGCATGTTAATGTAGCTATCCGCCTAGACTTTGAGTCCCTCTTCAGTTTTTGGTTCTCCAATTATTTTCTCCGGATGGGGACCTTGGCGATGCTGCCGGTGCTACGGTGTTTTTTACTCTGTAATGAGTCGGAGGTGGGCGATAAAGGGGGAGGAGGATGATGGTAAGTTATTGAGATCGTGATTGGGGCAGACGATACCATGAAAAGTTTAGCTTTTTGAACATTCCTGAGCTGAGACTTGGATTACTCATACAAGAATGTTCTGAATTTTGGTTGCTTATAAGCTCGTGCATTGTTAAGCACCATTTGCTAGCAACTGGCTTAAATGTCCTAATGTCTCTACAGATACAGGTTCCAATGGTAAAATCAACATAAACCAACTCCATGAATGAACATAAGTATAAAAGTTACTCCCCATCCTTTTTTGCTATGCCCATGGATAGACAGTGTCATTACCTTATCAGCCACCGTATCGGCTCCTTAGAGACTCTGGGGGCTCTTCCTCCATTATGCCTGCACCTGTTGTTGCAAGATACTTGCGGATGGTCGTTTTACGGTCTCCGAGAAATGTGTGATCCAAAAAGTTGTTGTATGCTTCATCACCTAGATTCCTTGCCGCCAAAACACTGGAATTATACCTTATCAGCCTAGAGTTTTTCTGTACAAGTAAGCTGAGAACAAAAAGGGCTTTATAGAAAGCAAAGGCATTTAGAGACATTTCATTGAAGTCCTATTAATGTCAAGGAGACATTCTGATGATCAGAATGGGAATGGTCCAAACCAGGCCACCTCAAAAACAATTTTGATCTTGAGTTTCCTAAACATTCAAAACAAAATGATATAGTATTGGGCTGTTAAACCAACATGACGCCGTCTTGGGGAGGAGTTTCAGGTTCATCTCTTCAAATATGCAAATGCACAACCTTTTCTTCTTCTCTTTGGCTCAAACTTTTGTATAAAAACTTTGCACATGATTCGGCATTTAATCACTGAATAGGATTTATCACTTATTATTTCATATGCTCAAAATAAAAGGCTTGTGCATATCAAAAACTTGTTTCCCGAGAGTAAAACAATCACCCCTGACAACTTAGACACTTTCATCTTATAAATGTACAAGGCAAAATCAGCCAAGCAATATCATCATCTTAGAAGAGTTTGAGAAGATAATCCAGTGAGTTTTTCTACCACATTCTTGAGAATAGTACTTACCAATGTCGAAGATAAGCACGACAAGGTAAGATGTCGTCTCTCCAAATCTTATCGATATTATACCTTCCATAATGCTGGAAGAAAATCTCTGGGCTTCCTGCAAGAAAATCACCAAACTTTTATTCCCTGGTCTTTCAGCAAACGACATGAAAGATGCAAAAGGCAGCATATGAACTGCGGCTAAGCTAAGGAACATGTAAAATAGGATATTTCAAAACCTAAAATCTCATGTTATGCATCATTCACACATATAAAGAAACACAGGACCATCTGTTCTTGAATTCATCTTAAACCTCCCTTGATACATCATATAGCTCCAGAATGATAAGAAATCACCTAACATTTTTTCGTCACAAAATCTACAAAGTTGGGCATCACTTTCCTTCCCTATATGCATCAAGAAGATTACCTTTGCATCTAATTCGAAAAAATTCCTCGTCGCTGCAACGAGCACAGAGTACCTGTTACCAAAAGTGCCACATCTATTAATCATTGTCAACAAGATCTTCTACAACTTATCACGCAAAGAAGCAAATCATAATTAAGCAACTTCAAAAGACAAACATACTGCTGGATTAGGAAAGGGCTTCCCTTCCAATGTTTCAGGAACAACCTGTAAAAGAAAAGAAGAGAGGAGCAAAGAATCACAAGAAACAAAAGAAAGCTGCTTTAGTAATAAGTACCCATCAAGTATAATTAAGCATTACAATAACCAGTGATCATAATCTAACAACTTACAGCTAGAAACCGAAATTCAAGTTCTCTCTCCATGAAAGCAGGAATCTAACTTCACAAACACCAAAAAATTCCGATCAGATAGAGTCTAAATTTCAATTTCTAACATGAACTCGAAAGACTGAATGACCCTATGTACCTCTGATTCTTTGATCTCAAACACAGTGACTATAAGAGTTTCACCTTCACAATGCTCCACACTCAAGCTCGAAATCTCCTGCAAAAAACCCCCGAAAACAATTCGTATCCAATAACAGTTACTAACAAATCGTACTCTTCATTTGACCTTAGTTTCAGGCTTGGCGATCCCTCGTTCGAAGAAGATCGGGGCCACGTGAGCCAACACGCGACGGAATCCGTTCAATCGCGCGACTCTGAAATTCGCCAACTCCGGGAATGTGCTTCGCGCGCTTCTCTCTGAAATACCCCGACAGATTAGAAACACAAATTCGAATTTACAAACACAGATATACAGTATCTGTAGATGATATGAGTACGTACCGGAGAGAAGAGAACCGAAGCCAGCGATGGAGATGAGGCCGGAGGGCGAGACCAGGTTACGGAAATCAGCCGCGTCGCGGAGCTCGACCAGTGAGGACATGATGAGGGAAGGTCGTCGCCGAGGGATAGAGAAGGAGAATGTTGGACACGCGCGAATGACGCGTGGAGAAGAGTGGTAGAGTCGCGGGAGAGGAAGAGGAAGTGAAATGGTCATATGGTGGACGGTGAGAGGGAGTGAGCTGAGGGTCGACGGAACATGGCGACGATGAGTGCGGTAAAACCGATATTGTGGCATTTTTAAGGGTAAATTTGTCATTTACGTGTACACGTGTTATTGTAGAGTACTCGTCGACTCGTATTATCTAATCACCATTCTTAATTAGATAAAAAACAATACATTTTAAATTACGGATTTGGCCTTCTCAATTTCAAAAATTAATTAAGCTTGATTTCGTCCTTAGTTCCAAATTAAAATTCAGTCTAATTGTGTTTGAGAGAGGGACGGTAGCTTACGTTACATGATCTTTGAAACGACGACGTTTTATATAAACACCATCACGCGACACGTTGCTTCTACGTGTCCACAGTCTTCGAATCGAAGAAGAATTCCAACATCGATTTTGTTTTTTTCCACATGTTCTAATCAAAAGTCTTTCCCCCAAAGTTTTCGAAAATTCATCGAACACGGTTTTGATTTCACCGAATTCGTATTGTCGATTGACGATTGTCGTGTACGATGGTGATGGACATCTCTCTGATCGCCGACACTGTGACTATGGCAACGCAACAAGGCCTAGGATTTGCGTCGATCCTCCTCCGACACCAAAATCTCATCGCGGTCTCCGATTCTTCCCCCGGCGCTGCCGTTCAGATCTCAGCGGCCATACTAGATGCTATCGCCCCGCCGCCGGTTAAATCGACATCCTTCGCAGTCGCTCGCCGGACGCTACTCCGCAAGAAGCGCCGCACGCGGCGGACACACCAAGGCGGAGACTCAGAGGACGGCGACAGCGAGGAGTTTTGGTTCTTTGGAGGTGACGGTGATGGTGACGGGACGTTCGGTGGCGGATTTGGGAGTTGGGGAAGCGGCAGCGGAGGCGGTGGCGGTGGATGGAGCTTCGACGGCCATAGCTGGGACGAGCCGTCGTGGTCGCCGTCATTGAATTTTGCGTATGGTTTCGTTTATGAGGTTATCTGCTGGATTGCATTATCTAATTGTTTGCATTTCTCGTTCAAGAAGGTATTGAGGATTGTTGAGGATGCAGTTGCTAGGAAGAAGATTGCCTAATTTGGTATATATTAATCTGCGAGTTAATTTCTTTTGGCTTTGGTTCACAGTTACGTGTACATAATTGTATAGAACAATAACAATTCATGCTGTTGATATATATCATCATTTTAGGGATCAATTTAAGGTCTAAGAATGAATGTGAATTATACATTGATGTTCTACAGTCAGAGGAACCGATAATGAATGTGAGGACATTCATCATTGAATTACGTGCATAGGATTGCTACAGATATGAGTTGTTCCTTTATGGGATTGGGATGATGTGAAATGTAAACATGGAGGATTTGCTTCATGATCTTGTTTTTTTATTTCCTGATTGTCATTATACATTGTTTTTTAAGGTTTTACTATGAGGTGTTGGTGAATAGTGTTGGTAAGTTTTTTGGTGAAATGCTTGAAAGGGGACTACCAGAGCTCGAGCTTGTATATGGGGGGAAGAGGCAAGCACGAATCGAGTTAGAGATCATTGGCTTTTGGGTGAAAGTCATAGTGATGATTTGAAATGTAGTTTGGAGGGGCTACCAAATGATCTTGTTTGTGTCCTTATTTTTATTTTATATGATGTTTTATAGATATGATTTGTTCTTTGTGGGTGGGTTGCTTTTAAGTATTTAGTTTGAGGTTTTGGTGACTGGTGTTGGTAAGTTTTTGGTGAAATGCTTGAAAGGGGACTACAGGAGCTCAAGTTTGTATATTAAGGAAGTGGCCAATGGGGATCGAGTTATAGATCAATTGCTTTGAGGTGAAATACTTTGATACTAACAAGCCTTGTAGGAGAATGGTTCTTATGCTTTCTTATCTATCACTTGCAGGTTTTCTAAGCTTTTGAGTTTGGTATGCGTTTGTGTGGAGTATAGTACCACCATTGAAGTGAAATTTTCTTATAGTAACACAAACTGTTTCCTTACTGTTATCTGGCTTGGAGCTGGAGTTAATGATCTGTTCGGCAAGGAATTAGCTACCCACCTTGTTCCTTTTTCTGCTTAGATTTATTTGATTAGTTGCTAAAATATCAGTGTTGAAACTGGTGAAGACTTTCATATTTGGTTCGAAATACTATTTTTCCCCTCATCCTCGGGTTGTCTTATAATTCTCATACCCGTGTATCTTGTATTTGCGCATGAAAGAAGCCTTTATATGGTCTCAAGCTGGTGGTAAGCCCTGTCCAGGGTATGTTTTTCGCTTTTTAAGAGCTGATCATATTCCTCATTCCTACTGTAACTTGCTCCCTTCACACCCGAGGAAGCTGTTACCCAGATCAGTTTCTTAAACAACAGTCTGGACTATTTGATTTGTTGATGTTTATATATCAGAAATTGCATATTACTGAACTTTTATCGATTTGATGTGCTCAATCTGGTATAAGTTGCTCAACTGAGGTTAATACTTCATTGGCTTCTTACCATTTTGATTTTTCTCTACTCAACTTCATTTACTTGTATCATTGATATTGAACGTGGCTGTGTCTTCAGATATGGATTCTTCCCAAAAAGACGTAGTTCTGTGAGGTAAGTACACAAGTGTCAAGTGTGACGTGTATATTATCCTGAACTAGGCGCGGTTCGTCAGACTTGATTGAACTATGATTTAGATCTTGATTTCACCAGGATATAGATGAGATTAAGTTTTTAGACTTGCAGATACTTTATGTCCCAGATTAAAACGGTAATATTAATTGCATTAAGTGCAGACTGTTTCAAATAAACAGTCATTATTGCCTGAAATCTAGAAAATACAAATTAGTGTAGGATTTTTATTAGTTTTACTAAGTATTTGATACATAATTTTAATTACTGAAGTTCTGTATGATCCATTAATAGGTAGTAGATATAATCATAACCCTACTCGTTTTTAAGCTGGTAATTTTAATTACTGAGGTTGTGATGTAAGCATTAATAGGTGGGAGATGTAATCATGACAAGATTGTTCTCCTCACTAGACGTTTCCAAGTTGTCATTTCTTAAGTTTTTAACTTTGGAGAAGAGTATTAAAGTTACCTTGATTTTTTCAAGACTTTGAGAAAAGCAGGTAATATTTTATAAAGCCATTTTCCTATTTTTAGAAAATTTTCTTATTTTCTTATTTTAATAAAAGTGACACGAGAACATGGGCCGATGGAAGGTTGAAACTGAGCATTCCATAACATAACGTATAAATAATTCTCAGGTCCCACTACAGTTTGGGTTCATGCATCTTCTCCTCCAAAGACAAAATTTCTAAATTCTGTTTTTGACTTTAGAATCATTACTTTTATCCTCTGTCTGTTAGGGCGTGTGCAAGTTGCATTTGTATACATATGTTTATATGTCCTAGCATTGATGATGATTCATCTATTTAGTTGTCTTTTATTAGGGTAAACTTTAGGTCAATTCTTACATTTTGTCATTATTGTTATCTTTGGCTTGTGGGGTACACGAGCCATCTTGTTTTTTCTTATTTTTTGGACTATGATGCTAATTATTATTTTTTATGTGCGCATTAGTAAATTATCAATCGTCTTTAGTAGGGTAAACTTTGCGTCAATTCTCAAGTTTTATCACATTATCATCTTTGGCTTGTGAGGTCACGAGTCGCCTTGTTCTTTTTCTTTTGTTCTTCTAGAAGATCAGATCTTTTGTTTCGGTTATAGTATTTTTATCATATTCTATGAAATCTCATTCACATACATAAAGGATCTTATGTGTTCTGACGGAGGATGATGTTAAGTTTAATCTTAATGCATCTTTTTTCTTATTTACTCATCTTTATTAAAACTGTAAATGAGTTGTAATTTCTTTTAATACAATTCTGCTGAAGTGCACATAAGTCGAATATAATCTATTAGTTCATATTGTTAAATATAATCGATTGTGTTTAAATTGTGTTTATGCTTGATTGATATTTTTTAATGCCATTATTCTCATATACCTTTAAAGATCCATAAATGCATGTACATAAGGTTACAAATTCAGAAAGTTTTGTAGCTAAGAGCTATTTATATGTTAGTGGTAGGTATTTTTCAACCTTAGACTTATTCTAACATACATTAATTTATAAATAATAATCTTTGACCGAATTGTAATTTCTTTTGGGTTCAATTCAAATTCCTTACATGAGTGGTTTGTTGATTTCAGTAAAGGTCATAGTTCAAATCCGAGGAATAAGTGGAAGTCCCGTAATTCACTTTGAAGACTTTAAAAGAATCGTTGATTGAGAAAGTAATTATTAATTTATTAAATATTTTATGTAGAATAAATAATTCACAAATCATATATAACTAAGATTCAGTGTATGAATGTACAAAGTTCTTTCTTTCATATATATATTTTTTATAAAGATGATTCTATCATTCGAACTTTCGCCTTAAAGAGAAATGATAATAGACCGATTTATGAATACTTTGTGAAATCTTCGATTTTCTCCTCTTTCGCTATGCCTAAGTCATAGATATAGAGTTTGAATCAATAGATAACCTCTTCTTTTATATCTGTATGAATCAATATTATTACATTTCAATTTCTTTTCGACACTTTTTAAGAAAAATTTCGAATTAGATCCTAAATTGACAGGTTAGTAT
>JAOSBN010000179.1:57752614-57766006 GCA_027563595.1 Erythroxylum suave | reverse complement strand
AACCTTAGACTTATTCTAACATACATTAATTTATAAATAATAATCTTTGACCGAATTGTAATTTCTTTTGGGTTCAAATTCCTTACATGAGTGGTTTGTTGATTTCAGTAAAGGTCATAGTTCAAATCCCAGGAATAAGTGGAAGTCTTGTAATTCACTTTGAAGACTTTAAAAGAATCGTTGATTGAGAAAGTAATTATTAATTTATTAAATATTTTATATAGAATAAATAATTCACAAATCATATATAACTAAGATTCAATGTATGAATGTACAAAGTTCTTTCATTCATATATATATATATTTTTATAAAGATGATTCTATCATTCGAACTTTTGCCTTAAACAAAAATGATAATAGACCGATTTATGAATACTATCTGAAATCTTCGATTTTCTCCTCTTTCGCTATGCCTAAGTCATAGATATAGAGTTTGAATCAATAGTATTATTACATTTCAATTTCTTTTCGACACTTTTTAAGAAAAATTTCGAATTAGATCCTAAATTGACAGGTTAGTATAAGCTTATTTATGCGGTTACGCAAAATGTTCGGTTTTTTCTTCTTTCATTGTCCCTATCTCATAAGTATAACATTTGAATCAATAGAAAACCTTTTCTTCTATATCTGTATGAATCGATGTTATTACATTTCAATTCTTTCTCGACACCTAAGGAAAATTTTGAATTGCATCCCAAATTAACGAGTTAGTGTAAGCTTATTCATGCAGTTACCCACTCTTCGAGTAAGAATCTATTTTTTGAAAGATCCTTCAATTGAACTAATTATAAGTTACTTAAGATTAAGCAAATATGAGGTTTAACTTTTTTAAACAAATTAAAAAATTTAAACTTCGTTTAATCGTCAAGTTAGTCCGGGCTCAATTAAAAAGAATTTTATTACACTTATAATTTAAAAAATTATTTTAAAAACATTGATTATCCTTAGACCCAAAATCCATAATTCCAAAATATAAAAGGCATAACAAATTATTTTAACAACTAATTCACAGAAAATTACATATATCCAACGACATAAATAATAAAGTAGCATCTGTTTTTGTTTTATGAAATCAAGTAGATAAAACAAGAAGAGAAGAAGAAGATGTAAAAGGGATAATACAAACATAATTATAATAACAAACAAAAAAGGACGTAAAAGAAGACGTGGCACATGCTTGTTAATTACAAAGTAATTAATTTAATAATTGTGAATTATTAAGAGTTAAATTTAGATTTATGTATATAATTGTACGAAAACCAACATTAATTAGCATTAAGCATCAGAAGTTCAAGGTCCAAAGCACATGCAAAACCCTAAATGACCATAAACCAAACAAATCTAGAGAGTTCTCTACATAATATTATTTTTCATATTTTTTTATTTATTTATACAAAATATTTTTAGCTTAAAATGAGAACCGACCCTGCTGTTGATGGTGGCTCGGAATGTCATCATCGAATATCCAGAGACCGTCCTCCACCACCGAGCCCCTCAGTTGCGCAGCCATTTGCTCCGGCTCCAGACCCCAGAACGAGTCAACATCAAAGCTCGAGACTTGCTCCTTCAAGTCCACCTCATTCTTCTCGAAGGGAACGTTGTACACGTCCGTACCATAGCCCGTGTACGGCACTTGTTGCGAGAAGGTGGTGGTTTGAGGAGGGTAGCTTGGAGGTGGAGTTGGAGTTAGAGGAGCAAACATGGGCTCATAGCAACGTCTCTTAGCAGGAGGTGGCGTTGCCGGCGGTGGGGGGAAGTTGAGCTTGGCCTTCTCGCCTCGGATGCGCTTGGCAGCTTCGTCGTAGGCGCGTGCAGCTTCCTCGGCGGTGTTGTAAGTTCCGAGCCAGACTCTAACGCCTTTGAAAGGGTCTCTTATCTCCGCAGCCCATTTGCCCCACGGTCTTTGCCTTATTCCTCTGTAAACGTTCTTTCTGGTTCGTCGAGTACTGCTCTTCTTGTTCACTTCCTCATCGCCAGCTACTCCATGAACAGAACTCAACAATAATCAGCCCAAAAAGATAAAGAACAGCTAAAAGATACATACTTTATCGTTATTTGAACCCACAAATCACGACCCAGGTGCTCAAACTTCCATCTCCAGGTACCCAGTTGGTTACATTCGATAAAAAACAAGACCCACATCAGAACTTTCTGAGGAAAAGGATGTTACCTACCTGGGTTGGTGGGTTGCTTTGGGACTTCTACGTGATCACGAGACAGTTTGTTGTAAGTGAAGCCTATGCCAAGGAGGTCGGAGATGGTGTCAAGCTCACTACATAGATCTTCCGGTTTTCGGCGTCCAACAACCGGCTCGGATCCAGAGATTAACGCACCTCCACACATTTTCACTCTGAGAGAGAGAGAGAGAGAAGAGAGAGAGTCAATTTGTTGCGTTTTGTAGACTTAGCTAATAGGTTTTGGAGTTTTTATAGGGTGACGGTTACAACCAAAATGCTCGCAAACAGACAAAGCTTATAAAGCTTTTTTCCGGGACTTACGTTTGCTGTCTGTCGCGTATGACAGAGGATCCAACGGTCAAGAGTGAATCATGATGAAGCAAAGCAGTCCATGATTTGTCTTTTTATTATACCTATGGTAAAAAAATTAATGATTTTTATAACTTTCGTAACCAGTAATTAACCCTCAAATTATTGTATTTAAAAAATTGTTATTTGGTTCAAATCCATTTGTAATTATTAAAAACTAGGCTTTAAATTTAACTATAAAAATTTTAAATCGTTTGGCTTTTTATTTTAATTTAAAATTTTTGGATTTAATTTATTTAATAATTTTATTATTAAAAATTGATCAATTTATTTATTAATTGGTCAATTTTCAAAAATTAAAAACTTCTTATAAGCTAAAATAAATCAATTAATTTTTATTTAACAGTTTTTAATTAAACTTCAAGAATTTTTATAAATAAAGGAAATCTTTTTCAATAATTTTTGAATTTTATTCTATTTTACTTTATTACTAAAAAGAACAAAAGGTTTTTAGTTTGTAAGTAATTTTAAAAAGTTTTGAGAATATGAAGTGTAATTTCACATAATAATTGTTATATATATTTAAAATTTTACATTGTATAATTATGAATTATTTTATTATTGAAAATGTGTTAGAAGTGTAAGTATTTGTGATTGAAATAGAAAAAAACATCTTTAAAGTGTTGTCCATTAGAAACAAAAATTAAAATTCTTGTATTAATTAAATTGATATCATTTTCGGTTTTAAATTGTTACTTTATTAAATAATAGTTTCATTATAAATAGAAGATGGGTATTTATTATTATTTTTCTCATAAAACAAGGACCACAAGCACAAAATTCAGAAGAAAAAAACCATTTTTTAATTTTGAAGGTAATAAATGATTGATCAGTATTTCTATTTTATGGGGATAATATCAATATAAAGTTGCATTGATTGTATAACTTGCCTAGCTAGCAGGGCCAACTTGTTGCAGGGTTTCAGGGAACAGCTAAGGAAGAAGTTTGAAGATGAAACAAACGGAAAACTTTCTGTTTCTCTCAAGTGGACTGCCCTCTTTCTAAGAGACAAAACCTAAATAACAATATCACTTCCTTTACCTCATTCATGATCATTGCCATTCTCATTCCAAGTTCCTATATCTCAGCTTTCATCATCTTCTTTCTAGTCCCATGCTGTGCTCATCATGGACTTTTCTTAAGGGCAGATCAAGTTGATGGAGTTTCCAGATCTTAGCAGCTTTGCCTCGAGATTTGAGTATATAATAAAGATTTAAAAGGATATTTAGATTGAGTTTATCAGTTAATTTGAGTTATTAACTCGCTAAATAACTTATTTAAAACAAGTAATTTATAAACTATTATGTTACCTTGTATGAAAGTTTGATGCTTTATGACTAAAATTGACACCAACTGGACATGTATCCAATAGTTTCATCAAGACTGTGTATACCCTTTTAAAGGAACTGGAAAAGTGTATGAAATCTATCAATCTCATATTTTAATTAGCTGACTTATATTTCTTTTCTGCTAACTCAGTCTTTCGAGTTTCTATATTTGATGCGTTCGGATTCAACATTCAGATTAAAGAGACAAAATTTCATAATCTGACTACTGATTTAGTGGCAGATTCTAAGTTCTAGCAGAAGACCACTTATCAGCAGGAATTTGTCACCAAAGCTACGTTTTTTATGATTCCTGCAGCTTCCGAAATGGGAAATCATGACAGCTAGCAAGACATGAGAGTAATGGAGGCAAACTCTGAAACCTGAAGGGAGTGCAAGTGCCTATCCTCCAATCTTGAAGCAGCTACTGGTCATCAAGTTAATTATAGATCTCTTAAGAGTATACATAGATTCTATAACAGGTTCAATATATTCCCCCAAGTTTTCAGACCTTCTCAGCCTGTAATCTTCTGTTCATTCTATGGTGAAACCAAGTGTAGAACTAATATCATTAGCTGAAGTCGTAGGCAGGTTGTGGCTTGAAAACCAGGTGAAGGCAAAAAGATGACAAATTATTTGGTATGTGAGATTCAAATAAGGATGATGACAATTGAAATCAGAAAAACTATGGATGACAACAAACAAAAATGAAAATCCAAACAATCATAACACGTAAAACCCCACATTATCAATTGTGATACAAGTATTGAGCAAATGTTTTGTTCCCAGGCAGATTAGTAATAGGGGAAGGTATTGAACTAACAGAGAAGCCTAAAATACAAATATGGATTTCGGAACCTCTCTAACCCCCCATTTGAGTCAATCGGTGAACAGTACTCCTAGCAATCCTATTAACAGGATCAATCTTAAGGACGGCCCTCAAGTCTTCTGCCCCAAGTTTGTATTTCTCCATACTTTCATACAGAAGTGCTCGCTGTACAAGGACCGATACATTTGCATCGTCGTGTTCAAGCACCTGTAGATCAACAAAAACAATAGACATCCCAACGCCATTATAACAGAAGAAGCACAACTATAATATGATCAACAAGAAAGCACTATCCAGTATCTTCGAAGTAAAAGGAATCTCAACAGAGAATCTCACGGACAATTGGTCAAGTTATTTACATATGAATGGAAAGTGATTAATTAGTTATTCTACCAGGAACATCTGTTCTTAGATATGCTTGGTGATAAATAAGTAATCAATACTTCTGATAGGCCATATCAACACTTGCACGTCAAGGAACAACGCAAGAATGGTGAAAAATCCTACCTCGTTTCACTTATCTATGTTACAAAGTTGAAGGTTACCTTAGAGAACATTAAACAACAACATATACAATGAAGCAAAAGAAGAAACACATTTTTACCTTGGAACAGTCAGCCACGGCCTTCTTATACTCTCCAACTTCTTTATAACAAGAAGCTCTGCATGATAAAACCTCCAAGCTAGAGGCACTATCCCCTGTTTTCTCAAGAAGTAGAATAGCCCAAGACAACCACTTGATGGCATCTGCATACTGTCCCTGTTTTTGATGATCCATTCCCTTGGTCTTTGCTGAAGAAGCTGTAACCCCGGCAGGTGGAGGTGGAAGCCCTTCGAGCTCAACGGTGGTCCCACCCTCATCATTCTCAGCTCCTCCAAACTCTGAATCCAACCCCCAATCGTCAACTTGAGAGAACTGCTGCCCACCAGTTCCACCAGATGGTGTTGCTGTAGCTCCCGAGGTAAAAGTAGAGAACATGTCAAGTGGATCATCAACTTGAGAGAACTGCTGCCCACCAGTTCCACCAGATGGTGTTGCAGTAGCTCCCGAGGTAAAAGTAGAGAACATGTCAAGTGGATCATCACTTGAATTTTGAATAGGAGGCTGTTTTTGAGAAGGAAAGGCCTTGCCAAAATCATCCAAACTGGAATTAGATCCTATATTTGATCCACTGGAACCGCTCTTATTTCCACCAAAACCACCTGATGGAAATGTAGGTGTGCTCGATTTGGAAGCATTCTGAAATGATCCAAATCCATCATCACCAGCATTAGATTTCTGATCTTTACTCGCTGAGTTCAGACTACCTGATTGCTGTTTCAATCCAAAATCGAACAATGAACCAAAAGGGTCTTTATTTCCACTCATGGAACCCACAGTTCCACCTCCATTCATAACTTTCATCGGAGGAACTCCCAAATTAGGACCCTTACTATTGACATTAGCATTAACATTGCTACCACTTTTGTTATATCCACCAGAATAAGCACCAGAAGCACTACTAGATCCCCAACTTCCGCCGGTTTTGGCTGAACTATTTGTTTTCGGCAACGAATCAGCCAAATTACCCATCGAATATGCACCTTGATTCGGTGTAGGCGTGACCTTTTTCAACGGGACATTACTATTACCTTTATTTTCCTGCCCTAAAGCAGAACTAAACAGATCTCCAAATAATTGAGGATTTTTCTCGGCAATCCCTATCCCAGAACCAGAACCGGTACCAGCCGAGCTCCAACTCTTCCCAAAAATATCACCCGCCATTGAAGTAGGTCCATTCAAACCAGGGGTAGATGGTTGGTGAGACCAAGAAGGCTTGTTGGGTTGCCATGAGGGCTTCGGTTGCGTTGATGATGAATAAGCAGAGAAAGGTTTGTTCTTTTGGTCGTTAAGCGATTTGGGTCTGTCTGTGCCGACCCCCAAATCGAAATTGAAGTTGTTTAAGGACCCAGATGAGCCTTTTCCACGATTCGAGTTCATTTTTGGTCTTTATCTAAATCCCAACAACAAGAACAACAACAATGATCTGTGTGAAATCAGCAACGTACCTGATGATCTTTGATACGAGTTCAATCCCAGAGTAGATGGAGAACAAACAGCATGACCCTGATCAAGAAAAACGAAGATAAGGGGGCGATGGCCGGAGATTCAGAACGGTGGCTTTTTTATAACAGCGTGGTTCGTGTTGGACTGGGAGAGGCTATTTTTGGGATGTGATCTGACAAAATAAAGAAAAATAAAAAGTAACCAAATTATAACTTTAATTTGGTTACTTAAATTAATTACTTTTTAAATATCATTTTCTTAAATTTAAACATAATAATATCATTTTTTAATTGATTTAAACTAAATTAGCTTAATCAAAAATTCAAAATTGTGATCCCTAACTTAATCATCCCAGTAGGGCAAACTAGCCCCTTAAAGGATGATCGAGTCGGTGAACTGTAGAATATAGAGTCAAAAGGTCCTGTGTTCGAATTTCTATACCTATACTCTCTCGATCGAGTTTGTTATACAGGGCTTATCTAATGCGGAATACTCGATTGGCGTGATTTGTAAATTATTATGTCAATCGAGAGGCTTACTCAGTGCTCATCTAAAAAATAGCAGCTGCGAGTTCTTTCGTTTCAAAAACAAAAATTAGGGCAAACTCAAAAGAAATCTTGCATAGTGAAATTTTGAGATGTTAAATATTTATGTACAAGGTATTAGGGTTACAACATAAATTTAAAAAATTTAAGTAATAAAATTTAAACTTAATTTTTGTTTTAATGTACTATTTGAATTAAAAAATGTCCCGATAAATTTAATTAATCTAAATTCAAGTATTAACACAAACTAGTGAACTAATTTTTGTCCAATTTAAGGTGGAAGATATAACAAATGTTTTAAAACTCAACAAAAAATTTAGAGTTTAAAACGTTCAATTAGTATTAGATTATTATAAATCGATTAAAGATTAAATAAAATTAAAGAATTTGAAATAAAATCAAAATTTTAAATTAAAATTTAATTGAAAAAAATTGTTAAATAAAAATTTATTTATTTATTTTAATTTATGATCAATTTTAATAATAAAAGCTAACGAAAATTAAAAACTAAATTGAAAAATTGAACATATTAAAATTTTGAAAATTGAGCTTCCCCATACAAGTTTGATTTTTTAATCACAAATCCAAGATCAATCTTGATCTTACAAGATTTCCTTACTAGAAAGACCATTGGCTTAGTCATTCCATTGTCACTTTTTTAGAAACCCTATGATTTTTTAACATTCATTTAAACAAATCATCAGGCTAGGGCACAATCCAAGTTAGATTGGGCTCAGATGCAATTTATCAAAACTCCAGCAAACTTCAGTCCAAACTCAGACCTATAAATCAGATTTGGGCTTAGTTCTGACCTTATAGCCCTACCAATCATCATCTCTCAATAATGCATACAGACATTCAGAGCTCTGGGAATTATATGTAAGCTGCATACTCGGCAGCAAGAATCAGTTCCAAACTATCCTTCTAAAGGGCCATAATAACTTCTTTTTATTGAAGACAAACACATGAAGCAGATCTAGGTCTATATTAGACTGTTTCATCTTTTACATGTCCAATGCTATATATGTGATCAAAATGGATCAAGATCTTGAAAAAGAATCAGAAACTCTGGAACCTAAAATGGAAGATAAATGTTTTAACTGGGAAAGTAGACATATATTGCACACAACTTCATTGGCATTGGAGGTAATGATGCATTTCAATTGACACGATCGGTGAAGTTCAGATAAATGCGGGCATAACAAGTATCGAAGATGATCCAGAATGCAGAGAAGAGTAAAACAAATTCAGTCCCATTTTCAATTCCATCGGTATCTAAAGATGCTCGAATTGAAGCGCAGAAGAACAAAGTCCAAAACCATTCAACTTACACCCAAAGTTCCGAAAATCTGAAACTCTTATGATCTATTTCGGTGTTTGTCCTGTATAGTCAACCTTAAGAACTGCCCTGGTTAAACTGCCCTTGATTAACAGAGAAGTCCCCACCTCCACCCTGAGTTGAACTCTGGCCATTCATTGATGATGGATGCTGCTGAATATGATGTGCTTGACCTTGGTCCCAGTTCTGCCTTTGCATTGATTCTCTCCTTTCCACTTGCATTGCTTCCCGGCGCCTGTCATATCTTGGCCGAGGTCTGTTCCTAGTTTGTTGCCTTTCATTATACCAGTATTGAGGTCTATGGATGACCTTGCCATCAACGAACAAGTCCCCTGGTGATGAATTCAAAACCAACAAATCGAAAGAGAAACTTCCATTATGCATGATGTGAAAGAAAACAGATGAAACAGAATCCATATGTGAGCTTATTGCAGGAAGATTACTAACCTCCATAGTCTTTGTTAGGAACATCAAGATATGAATCCGGCAATACCCAGAGAACACCAGGCAAACCTATTCAAAAGGAGAAAGAACAAGGAAATGAAAGAACCCTAGTTAGCTCTAACGGAACCCCAGAAATGTAGAGTTCAATAAGACCATACTTACAATTGTAAGCCTCGTCCTCACTCCCAAAACACTACCAAGTCGAAGATCCAAAATTTAACATGATCAGCAGAACAACTCAAAACTTATATTGGAACTCACGTCAACATGTCCTTATCGTATTCAATCAACAACCAAATCATGTAACAGATAATCTTACACACAAAATATGAAAATCCAGAGTAAAACTTAAAACCCCTAAACCCGTCCAATGAAAGAGAAGAAACCCTTAAACCCCACGAGAGGGAAAAAAACGAAAAACAGAAACACCTTAAAACCCTAAAAATAGGGAATCAAAGGAAGCACCTTTAACTTTGTAGGAAAGCTCCTCCGAAATCAAAGCACCAAACCCAGTATAAGTCGTCGTACAAACCGAGTAAATCTTCTTCTTCGCCTCCTCCTCACTAAAACCCAGACCACAAATCACCCAAAACAAACCAAACGTTAAAATCACACTCAGAAACCAAAACCCAACTCAATAAAGTTATGATCTTTTATCACCTTCCAACAACAGCTGCAAGGGTTTTGACATAGCTATTGATCATTTCCTCTTCAGAGGGTTTTGGGTCCTCGGCAAACTCCATAACAATAAGCCAGTGCTCGTAGTCGCAGCCATCGAGAAGAATTGTCTCCTTCGGTGGTCGGTTGCTCCAGTTCGGCGACGCGTCGTTGAGGGGCGAGTAGTTCGAACCGGAAGCCTTGAACCGGGTCTGAGTTTTGATATAATAGTGACTCAAGAATTGAGGAACTGTGGATTTGTCGACAAGAGCCGGAGTTGATCGACAACGTGTAGAGCGAGAGGATAGAGAGAGGGCTCGCTTTAGGGTCGATGCTAAGTTGCGCCTGGCCGCAATATGCGCCATTGTACACTCACCCACACTTCTTCTGGCTCGCTGTTTCTGTTAATATATGAGCTTTTGCTAGTGTTTATGGCTATTGAAACGACACCGTGTGATAGTTGCTGTGTTATTATTGTTTATTAGATTTAAATTTAAAATTAAAATTTTTAATTTTATTTGATTAAATTTTTAATTAATTTTAATAATTTTTTAAATTTAATCAATTATAACAAATTATATCAAACTCATTATAAATTAAAAAAATCAAATTCTACTTTATTATTATTTTTTTGCACTTTAACGTGAAAATTTACAAATGATTAAATGGATCAATTAGTCAAATATGCTCTCTAGCAAAAGATAATTCTTGCCTTAATTATATCAAAATTAAGTTATAATTTAAATATTTAATTCAATCAAATTTATATTAAAATAATAATAATTTTTAAATTAAATAAAACTCATATAAATTAAAATAAGTTTAACTAAATCCCTTTATTTATATTTTTTCGATCGAATTTATCGTACAAAACTTAATTAATACAGAATATTTGATTAGTGTGATTTGCAAACTACTTCAGTTCAGATATTTATCCCGTGTACGTTCGGAATTAACGAGAGCTCGTAAAAAAAAAAGAAAAAAGTTGGTTTGGCTGTGAATCAAGTTAAGATGAAGTAAATATATCCAACAACAATCAGTTTCGATCGTTAGGTTCAAAATAGTTCCCAACATGAGTTTTTGTTTTTTCAGTGACAGTGTGAAGATACAAATGGAAAAAATAAAGAGTTTTCAACTTCAACGCAAGCATGTCTTCTACTTTGGACAAGGTGGTGGGAATTGCGTTCCGGCGTACTTTACTCTCGCATTCACACAGCTGGAAGTCAACGGCTCAGGACCAGTGTTCTTCAAGTTAATGTCAGTCAACTCAACTCCTTCACATGGCACCTGTTGGCTGCAAGCGAGATCAACCGCAACGTCGGACACTGTTGTTCCAACAATGTTGGTGAACCGAACATCGCTGATCTTCACTTTGGATGGCTGTGCATGAGAAAATATAAGATGTTGGTTTTGGTTAAGATTTATAACGAAGCAGAAAATAAAGAAACAGACAACGAACCACATTGGCTTTTCCATAGGATTGATCTATGATAATTGGGTTCTTGACGTCTTCCATGATTATGTTCTCGAAAGTCATGTCGGAAGCTAGACTTGGTGGTGATCCTCCCCATGTTTTGATCCTAAGTCCGTTGGTTGTCCCTTTCAAAGTACAGTTCCTTACCAAAATCCCTCTCACATCCTTCTCATCTGGGTACTTCCCCAAGCTACCAACACTGTTATTCAACACCCACATCATTATGATAAACTACGATAATTACGAACGATTCGGACACAATTACGAGCAACATTTTTAACCTGATGCCGTGTCCAGGCCCACAGGTGACTTTGACTATACTGATGTCTGTGCTTCCTTGGATGATACCGATACAATCGTCACCTGTCTCGATGATGCTTCTGGCTACTTTGACTTGACTAGATTGGCTGATGTGAATTCCATCGGTGTTGGGGCTATCTCCGGGAGCTCGTATATGAAGACGTCTTATCTTGACGTTTTGAGACAAGACAATGCCCATGTGGAAGCCCATGGGATCGACAGAAGTGAACTGTCTTATGACTACATTGGTGACATGGTTGAATTTTATGTTCTGCATATGAACCATTCAGATCAGACCAGAGAGATGAAAGTTACAAACAGTTGGCAATTTGAAACTGAAATAACCATTATGTATAAAATGTAATTGAATGATCCGATCATTAATTCTCTTTAATAGATAATTTCTACATTCAAAACTTTGCAATAAGGTTAGTTTAGTGCTTACGGCTGGCAAAATAGAGCAGGAACCACCTCTCTTACAATCGTTGTACTTCCAGACAAGAGGACCTTGTCCATCGATCGTGCCTGTCCCAGTAACGATCAAGCCGTCTATTTTCTCAAATGAGATCCAGAAATCCTCGGAGTAACTGCTCATGTCTGGTAGAGCTTTCACGTTTCCTATGAGCTGTACAGTAATGGGAGGAGGACCTTTGCATGGTCCTTGGAAAACTATAGGTCCTGCTACGAAATTCCCTGCTGGAATAACTAGCCTTGCTTTTCCTGGAGAATCACATGCAGCCCTCCAAGCCTTGATAAATTCCTGAAACAGGCCAATCAGGTTATTAATTTACGAACGAAAACCCCGGAAAGGTTTTTTTTTATAGTTATATTGCTTACTATGGCATTATCTTTCTTCCCATCAGGAACCGCTCCAAATTTCAGAACATTGAAGACCGTTTCAGAAGGGTCTCTTTTATGACCACCAGCACCAACCCTGCCGCCACCAACTCCTCCCTGAGCCTCACAACCAGAGGAAGATGACAATAGAATCACAATGCACGAGAGAAGAACGGCATTTGCTGAAGATTTCAGTGATATGGCCATTGCCATTCTTATCTCCGAATCGAAATGGAGTTGCAGATTGTCTGTCTGGTTCTCTCTTCAATGTTATTATGGTATAAAAAAGAAGCCCCCCTCTCTAAGACGAGAGGCTATGAAAACTGTGGCTAAACATCTCTTCCAATGGCGTCCTTTATTTATTTGGCCAGCAAGAGATAGTCTGGTACAGGTCAAATGCTATCTATGGAAGAGTCTAACACTTGGTCGGTTCCAGATCGTGATTGGCAGTAGGTTTTCCATGGATTTAGGAGTAAAAAAAAGAACTTTGCGTTTTTGAGGTTTGGTTCTACTTGTATTATGTTTCACCAATGCCTTTTAAAAGCAAAATAAGTTATTGTAGGTGGTGTGGAGGATATTCCTGGATCCACTCTAGAAACAGCAACTACATTGCAAGTAGGCTTGGCATTTTGCTCAAGCCCACCTCAATTGAAATGGTAAAACCCAAGTTCATTAGATTTAGAATTGGACTAGACAAAAAAAACTAAATTAAGTTGGATCCATATGGGTTCTAGAATTTCTATCTTTGATGCACTATGCGTTGAGAAATCGGGTCGAAATTTGATCCTAATTGCAGCAGAATAATTACGAAACTTTTTCGCAATCTTTGATTTCTCGAAAATCAAGATCTTTTTAATTTTATAAAATGATTAACACAGATCATAATAAAGTGGAAACTTAATTCGTACCTTATTCCGAAACTTGATTTTTATTTTATCGTATCCCTCAAATCATTCCCGAAATCGATTCGTATCAATTATCGTAGCCACACAAATGACCAACCTCTAACGGTATCCACAAAATGAGTTGAGAAATAATTCTGTAACTCT
>JAOSBN010000179.1:57720237-57745119 GCA_027563595.1 Erythroxylum suave | reverse complement strand
CGATCAGACAGTGATTCAACAGCACCAAATGCCCAACAAGATCCACAATGACCCTGAGTTTTCACCACAGTGAGAACTTCCTTTAGGACTAATCTATATTAATTGAAAGAGAGAGAAAGAATAAGAGAGAGGCAGACTACCTGATCTTTGATTTGTTAATTGCGGCCCCATTTCAATGGCACCAAAAAAATGATTAGACAATATCGAAATTGCAGAAAAGAAAAGAACAGAAATCAAGCAAAAGCACTGACCTAGGATTCTTCCTAGGGTAGCACATTGTGGCCAAGCCGTTCTTGCATCAAACTCTTTAGGAAGCAGAGGGACGAAGGACAGCTGCGGCAGAGGGTAGAGACGAAGCAGACGAAAGAAGGAAGGAGGGCTAGGAGAGATTTGGGGGTTTGGGATGGGAGTTTATGGAGGGTACTTTGGACATTATCAATAGCATTGTATTTTTGTCCCTCAGACAAGAATTTGTATACCACATAAATGAGAGGGACAAAAATTTTATATCCTTGTGCGTCAAAGACAGGACAAAAATTATTGTGGACATGAACCAAACGCCTCCAAGGACAGAACTCTTCTATCCTTGTCCTCTGTCTTCATGTCCAAGGACAGTAACCAAATACACGGTTATATCGAGAAGCCTCGGACCAATGATATGACGTAGTTGGGGTCATAAGTCAACACGTTATTCCAATATGGGCTTTAAAAAATTTTGAGTTTAGATATAGATTCAAATTTAGGTTGTCCAGGTAGATCATGTTAGAGAATATATAAAATTAATTGAGTTGGTCTTATAGAATAGTTTAAGTTTTTGTGGTGAAATAATCACTTAGTATCTGTTTGATTGAGCTTATATTAGTAGAGCTTTTATCAGTAAAACTGTTGTCAGTAGAACTTTTATGAGAAGATCTTTTCTAAGAAGCTAGTTGACTATTTGGTTGTCATTTAAAAAAGAACTTTCTTGAAAAAGCTTCATACAATAGGCTATTTGACATTATAAAAATAAAAATCACTTTTAATTTTAATTATATTTTATGTTGTAATAAAAATTATTTATGCATATAAATATTATTTAAAATATATTAAACAATATGCAAAGCACAATATATTAATTATTATATAATTTTAAACCATATAAAACATAAATGAAAATATATCTAATCAAATCTTTTGTATTGATTATAACATAAGTAAAACTAATATCAAAAATAAATATTAAAACATATAAAAATTCAAATAACATTATATAAATCTAAAAATAAATGTGAAGATGTGTTCGTGGGTATTATGAGAATTATGTGTAAAGCATAAGGATAAAAGGGACTGCAAAATAGGCTCATTAATTGATCTGAAAAATCTACTTGAAAAAATACTTTTTTGAGAAGCTCCAAATTTGATCTTCCTGAAAAGCTGTATTTTAGCTACCAAAAAAGCTATATCTACTAAAAAGGTGCTTTTTCATTTTACATCCAAACACGCATTTTTCTTTAAAAAAAGCTTTTGCGGTAGAAAAAAGTATTTATTCACTCTCTAAAAGCTCAACCAAGTAGGCACTTAATATGATATCAAAGCCTCAATGATCAAGTGGTCCTGAGTTCGAATCCTACCACCCACCATTTTAAATAAATTAAACACAAGGTAAAGTAGGCCTATGTAAGTTTCAAGTCCAAAGGACTTTTACTTGAGGGGGTGTATTAGAAAATATATAAAACCAATTGAGTTGACCTCACACAACAACTTAAGCTATTGTGTTGAAATGGTCACTTAACAAATCCAATCAAAATTTTAAAATTTTAAAATTTTATTTTTAAAAAATTTTAATTAAGTTTGAGCTGGGTTCAATTGAACTACTCGTTACCCAAACTCAATTTAGACTTGAGCTTAGAGTCTTAAGCCTGAGCCTAGACACAAAATCTTAGTTTAATTTCAGACTTAGATTTGATTCATTAAGTTTAACTAAGGGTCTATTTGGTTAGATATTAATTAATTTAATGAAATGGAACAGAATAAAACAGTTTATAATGGAATGGAAAATAATTTAGTGAAAAGTTGTTTGAGAGGGATGAAATGGTTCATAATGTAACATAATGAAACATTGTTTGGAAGATGGATTGTAATGAAATATAATGTATGATAAATAACTATTATACCTCTGATATTAAAATAGTTGTTGCAAAAGGTTTAAAGTTATGATTTTAAAACAGAAATTATGTCCAATTAAAAATTTAAGGTTGCCGTGACAATTTTTTTTTTATATTTTATATTTTAAAATGATAAAAGTTTTATTATTTTATTATTAATTATATACAATTTATCATTAATTATATAAAAATTATTATTAATTATTTAATAAATTTTATTCTATTATATGTGATTTATATTTAAAAATTATTTATTTATATTTTTATTTATATAGAAATATATACAAACAATTAAAGAATACTTTTTATATATTTTCTATTTTTATTAATAAAATTTTATTAAAATTTTTATATTCTTATTATTAATTATATACAATTTTTATTAATAATATAAAAATATTATTATTAGGGTATGGGGAAAAGGAGGTTAGGTTTAGAAGAAATAATTGGTATTAAGAAAAACTATGAGAGTATATTAGGTAGTATGTATTTATGAGGGTATATTAGGTAGTATGTATTTATTAATTTATGTTCTATCATAAACCCTCCGAATTGGAAGTTTCTTATTTTTACTATTTAAGATAGAATGGAATGTAACATAAAACCCTTCGTTTCCATCTCATTTCGTTTTATTTTATTATGAAACCCTTAACTAAACGATGTAAATGTGTTATGTTCTATTCCGTTATATTACTAACCTCTCAACCAAACAGACCCTAAGAGAATTGTTAAACATATGTATTTTGCACATTATTACTTAAAAAGTATTAGTTAAGCATGTTAATGGGTCGGGCCGCCCTCGGCCCGCCCCGCCCCGCCCCGAACTCTGTAATGGTGGCCCGCGGGTTAGGATGGGTCAGCCCGTGGCCCAACCCTCTGGTGGGCTGCCCGCCCGTTCATTAATTTTTTAAAGAAAAAATTCATAAAGACGTCGTTTTGGAAAAGTGAGCCAGCCAAAAATGAGATGGGTCGAGTCATAATTGTCATGCCTAGTATTAGTCGATTTTTGTTCAATAATAATAAAAATAGATGAAGTGTGAATTTTTAAAAAATTTGGATTACTTATGCTTGAGTCCAAATTTAATTAAGTTTGGATAAGTGAGTTAAAAGCCCAAAAGATGTGCAATCCATGTTTCCAATATATTCAAAAAATCTAAATATATTTTTTAAGTTGCCCAAGTCTAAGGCCTACTATGTAAGGCCCCAAAATATACCCTAGTTGAAATAATACATGTTTATGAAAGTACATGTATGATAGGAGTTAGAATTTTGCTATGATTAGAATGTGAAAGACATATGATTTGAATTTTTGGTCAAGTGGACAATGGTTGTGAATTGGAATTAATTGACTTTATTAGAGAATTAAGGTATTTAAACGTACATTTGGTCTAGGAATAGTTGTCAAGTGGCAAGTTAAGTTGGTACATAAAAATTAGAACGATTAACTTATGTGTTAGTGACATTTAGCATGGTTAAAGCATTGAAAAATGACATAGTTGATACATTGACAAATGGCGGCACTAAGTTTGTGATATAGGACCTAATGTATCATTGACACATGGCAGCTCCTTTAAGGGACGCGCGAAGCTCATGCATGAAGACATATGTTTCTCGAATTCCATGACACCTAGCTTTGGATGTGGTAAATTTTGCTGGGGCAAGTCTGCATTTCAGTCTCTTCTCTCCACCGAAATTTCATTCTCCTACTCCCCCTCTCAACTTCTGGACCTTTGCTGAAGCTTGGATCATCATCTCTGTAAATTATTTCATCAAGAAGTAGGTCATGTAACTTTATGTAAACTATCTTGTTAGAGCAGAATGTTACACCTTAAACTTGGGTGTGTGCTATATGTTTGGAAGCTTGGTTTAGCTGGATTCTTGGAGTTAATTTTGAAGTTTAGTAAGATAAGGGAACTATAAACTTGGTATCCTATGATGACATGTGTTGTTTGATGTTTGATATGGATCAATTGTGCAGTAAAATAGGAAAGAATGGAGGTTTGATACATGTTGGAAACTGTTCGGATGAGTAGTTATACTGGACAAGTTTTGGTATTTTAGCTATATCTTGCTCTGTAGATATCCAAATTGGATGAATTTAAATTCGTATTAAACTATAAACTTATATCTACAACTTTCGTGAAGGCATTGAATTTGATTTCTGTCACTAAGCATGTCAAAAGTTGGTTTGAAGTTGAGTATCTGGAATCTGTCATTGATTGTGAATAGTCTATAGTCATTTGGGGATAGTTTTCAAAATACTGAACCAAATTGCATAACATTGGTGTCAATAGAAACTTAAGACATAAAGGAACAAATGTTTAGAAGAATGTTTGCCCTAAATCTTTCATTTTAATTGTCAAAATGACCGTATAACATTGACCCGAAGGTTTGTTTTGGGAAGAGCTGACAGAAGTTAGGAAAAAAAAAAGGTAGTGAACGATGTTGTTTGACAGTTTTGAACATCTTTCGTTCTTTTGGTTATAACTTCTTCTCTAAACATCCAATTGACATGGGAATTGAACCAATGGACTGTTAAGACATTAATCTTCATCTCCACTAAATTTCTAAAATGGATTGATCGAAGAATTTAAGTTGGAAATACGACTGTACTGAAGTATAATAACTGGGATGATTTTACTGAACATACTTCAGTATTCTGATTATATCTTGATATGTAGTTTTCCAGATGGAGTGATTCTCATTTTGAATTAAACTAGATTCATAAAGCTACAAATTGTCTGAAGTGATGGAATACTAATTCTACCTCTAAGAATTTCAGAATCTAATTGGAAGTTGAGATAAGAATTCTATTGAAGCTTAAGAATAATCTGAAATCTTTTGGGTATAACTTTCAGTATATTTACCCAAATTGGATATACTTGGTATCATTGGAAACCTAAGACAAAGAGGGACACCTTTCTAGAAGGAAGTATTAGCTAATTACCTTACTTAACTGATGATAATAATTGAACAAAGTGAACCTGAAAGTTGGTTGTGAAATAAATTTGGATTGAGGAATTGAGTATGATTTTGCACGATTGAGAATGTGACAAGATTAAGGATAAAAAACTCGGAATTTATCATAAACATACATCATACATATTCGGTGTACATGCATATGCATAATTGAACTTATAATTGTGCACAATAATAATATGTGTTTGTATTAAATGTTTTAGAGGAACCCAAACGACCGATTCCAGATATTGCCGAGATGACGAGGCAATAAGCAATAAAGGAGATTTTGTAAGTAATTTAGACATAAAATTTTGTGAGTAACCTAAGATGGTCTCACGTTGATTTGTTTTGTTTATTATTGAATTGAATTCGATATTGATGAATGTGTACTGAATTGTGTACTGATTCTAGACATGAAGGTCCGAGATATTGATTGATGAATGTGATATTGAAGTGCTACTTGTGTGTGAAAATGACTGACTACTTGCTTTGCATGAAATGTCTGAAATGACTTTGCTTTGTTTTAAAACTGTTGAGTCCTAGATGTGGGTAAATAGGCATGCCTAGAAGGGTCTGCAGCTGCTTCTGTAACACTTTAGTGTCTAACACTTCGGTGTCTTCTGTTATTGACACTTCAGTGTCTTTTGTTATTGACACTTCGGTGTCTTTTATTACTATGACATAAGTCTCTTATGTGATATGATACCAATTATGGTATCTTCTGTATAAGTCCCATTACCCACTTCTGTTGATAGATTAGTAGTCATCTGATTGTGTATTATGATATATGTTAGATTTTGAAATAAACAAAATGATGTTTTGAACTGAAGGGATTGTGCCTTCTTTAATACTGAGTTCTGTTAACTATGCAACTATTGTGAAATTTAATATCTGCTTGTGCTATAACTTGATTCAGTATGATTAATTGTCAAATTATGCATAGTTTAGTTATTATTCACTAAGCTATATGCTTAGCACGGTGGATTTGTCCCATGTAGGTTCTGAGCGACGTTTTTTAAGGACTGGGACAAGACAACCGCAATGACCAATGGAGTCTGAGTGTTGTTTTAAAAATAATGTAAAATATTTGGTTTGACTTTTGGGCTTGTATCTGATATGTATATGTGAATTTGTTTGTAAGTTTGTAACAACAATACTTCATTTTGGTTTAGATTTTTTAGCGAATTTGTGTTACGTACTATGTAATTTAATGTATGTTTGTCTGAATTGTTTACTGGAAGTTTTCGCATACTTTTATTTATTTGTGCTATTTTGTGTAGCATTCATATATCCTTCGAGGGGGTATGTGGGTGTGACATCCTATATATCTAACTCTTCTATTGCTTAAAAAAGTAGAACATTTGATAAATTTGAGCCTGATTTGACTCAAGAATTGACTCGTTAGAAACACTTAAATTTATGTTAATGGGTTAACCTATTGTCATTAGGTATGTCAATTGGTTGGTTCGAGCCACCGTCGGCCTGGTCTAGCCTAACCCACTAGCTGGCCCGTGGCCCGCCAAGGCAGAGATGGGCCAACCCGCGGCCGGAACCTTATGTGTGCTAATCGGATCGTGGCCTGGGCTGTGACCCAACGAGCCAAATTTGTTTTTTAAAGTAAAAATTTTTCAAAACAACATTATTTTGAGAAAAATAAACATACCATTGGTCGGGCCGGGAGACCCGCGACCTGTCCAACCCAGACCAAAAAAGGGTCTAGTCGAGCCAAAATTGACATGCCTAACTATCATTCTTAATCATAACAAAATTCACAAATTTTAATACAAGAGTATGTAAAATCAAACTTCATAATAATTATCAAAGTTCAAGTCTAAGTTTTAAATCTTTTAGATTAACTTATTAACTTCAAATCGAGAAGGATAATAAATTGAATTAGATTAAGATAAATTTTTATTCCACCCATAATTAAAATATTAATATTTTATCAAACTAGTTTTAATCTAATCTAATTAATTCATAACTAATATTTGTTAACTTTTCCATGTGCCTAATTAAAATAAAGACGATTGCTTGTTCCTCTTAAACACGTTTTGTTAGTTACTTATAAATTTTAATGTCCTTTTCATTGTGTTCAAACAACGTACAAAGAACAAAATCATTTACAGGCTCTTCCATTAAAGGATAAGTCTTTCTTCTTCTGCGTGTCATCAATATCATACCAAAAATTCAGCCTAACCAGTTTAGATTAAAGGATAATACTATCTATATATATATATATATATATATATATAAGGTTAATCCAGCGTGGCCTCATGAGATGGTTTGGGTAGATCCGAACAGTCAAAGGCATCTTTAAGTCATCGTTACATTCAAATAACTCCACTCGTGCCTTGTAGGATTTAAGAGACGACTCAACACTACCGCTAAATAATTAACACTAATGTATTTATAAGTCCGGTTTAAGCCCTTGAAGTTATTTAAGTGCCACTGGCGCATTTGCCAAATACCTATTTTCACGTTTCAGCAGTTACCAAAACAGCAATTCTAAACACATAAGTACTTATTGAAAATAATTACTTATCATTTCAGTAGATTGTCAATCGCCACCGCTCCTCCAAATCAAGCCTAAATATTTAACATTATTATATTTACAAGTCGGGTTTAAACCCCTGACGTTATTTAAGTGAACATCAATCCCTAATCCTATATTCCTGTTTTCTTATTCGTTTAAAGTATATTTTTGGACATTATTGGAGATTAATGTTGAAGTTTTGCTTAGTTGGGAGCAACGGTGCTGGCGCATAAATAATAACAACAACAATAATAATTAATATAAATTTTAGTGATAGATAAAATTTGAAGAAGTCTAATAGTATATAATTTTTTTATTAATACGAACATTTTTTAGACTTCAATTATAGTGGGTGTTGATGCTCACAACTTTATTAGTTATCAATTATAAAAATTAAAATGCATTCATTTGTAAGAATGTTAGTGGCTCATGTCGAGTCTAAAGTCATAATAGCATGTGACCCAATGGGTCGAAATGGGTCAATTCACAATCCAACCTATGGCTCAACAGATTATGAGCTGGACGAGTCGATCAACCCTCATTTATTTTTTCAAACAAAAAATTTTCAAAATAACATTATTTTTACCTGTAGTTTATCCGTGACCAAATTAATTCGGGTCAAAAATAAATTTGGCTTAGCCAAATCAAGCTGATTTTGCCGTCTCTCATTCGATTACTTAAGATGTACTTAATCTAATTGATTTAGCTTGTCAAAATCATGAATTTTAATGTCTTTTTTTTTAAGAGTATGAATTTTAATGTCCCTTTTTTTTGAGAGTATGAATTTTAATGTTTAATGATATGGATAAGATCTTTTTTTTTGTCCACTCTCCCAATCACCAATTTATTAGTCACACGCCTCCTTACTTACCTGCAATTCTCAACGAGCGTGATATTCACGCGCTATTGTGAGATTATCCCTCGAGCCCCCCTCTTGTAGGTCCAGTTTGGATTTTCCCGTGAAAACTACCAAGAGCAAGACAAAACATAAATCATAAAAATCATTGTCAGGTCATGGTTACAGTAAAGGAGGAGTCCGCTGTCGTGTCGGAGTACTAGAGGGTATTAAATCTCTTTTCTTTGTCTTGATTATTTCTTGTAACAATCACAAGTCTGATTTTGTGTCATCCGAGAAGTTGGAACCCGAGAACATGTCGACCAGTACATCTGATCTGCTCGGGCAAGTCCACACAGCCCACAAGTTCGACCCAGACGTCTTGTTTCGGTATGCCTCCGTTCACGTCTCCGGTTTTCCTGCGAATTCCACCAGTTTTATCGTCAAACAGGTATATATTGTGGCTTTTTGGATTTTCTTATGGTTTTACGTGAGTTGCTTGATCTGTGGATTGGTGGGTCGGTTTTGATTTTGTTAAAGATTGTTTCTTTTTTTGTGGGTGTTTCTTAGTTTGGGCATGGACAATCGAACCCGACTTTTCTGTTGGAAGCTGGAACTGGAGAGTTGGTGAAGCGGTACGTGTTGAGGAAGAAGCCTCCTGGGAACTTGTTGCCTTCAGCTCACGCCGTGGACAGAGAGTATCAGGTAGTTTATGGTGGATTTACTTGGTTCTTTGTTATTGATTTCTCAGAGAATCACAGAACAAAAGAGGAGATATAGGACATTTTTTTTAGTTGGAGTTTTGAAAGGTTTCGTCTTGTTTTTATGTGGGATGTGACAGGTTCTTCGGGCTTTGGGTGAATACACAGATGTTCCAGTTCCCAAAGTATTTTGTTTATGTTTGGATCGGAGTGTTATTGGAACTGAATTCTATATCATGGAGTTTTTGGAAGGACGTATTTTTATAGACCCAAAGCTACCGGTATGAACAATTTCTCCTGTAAAGTAGTTGTTGGTGTTTCAGAATTTGAACTGGAATGACATTGCCCACTACGATTTACAATTCATAGCTATGCGAGCTACCAGTGTTGATGAGCTGTATCAAATGTCTTTTTATCAGGGTGTGCCACCTGAGAGGAGAGCTGCATTATATCGAGAAACGACAAAAGCTTTGGCAGCTCTACATTCTGCTAATGTTGATGCTATTGGTTTAGGGAAGTATGGATTGCGAAACAACTATTGCAAGCGACAGGTGTGTGAACTTTTACTTAAGTTTTTGATTGATCATTGGTTACAAGAAGTGACTGCATTGTAATTAGAGTTTCCACATAAGTTCATTTAGTTTTGTATTTCGGGTTTTTGGATGGATCAGCATTTGAGGGGTAAATTACGATTTTTTGTTCCGAGGCATAGCTATCAACTTAATGAAAGAGCTTACAAATACTGGGCCTTTGTTTTAGGTAAATAGATGGACCAAACAATACCTTGCATCAACTGGAGAGGGCAAATCTCCAAGATATCCTAAGATGTTGGAGCTATCTCAATGGTTACAGAATCACATACCTGTTGAGGATTCTTCAGGAGCAACGTCTGGCCTTGTTCATGGAGATTTTCGCATTGATAATGTTGTATTTCATCCTATTGAGGTCCGTTGTTAGAGTTGATGTAATTTACTAGAAACAGCTTAACTGATAATGAGAAGTAAACCTGATATGATACTCTACATGCTCCAGGATCGAGTGATTGGGATTCTTGATTGGGAGTTATCTACCCTTGGAAACCAAATGTGTGATGTTGCATACAGCTGCATGGTACTGAACAGAGCTAATACTCAAAATTTTATGTTTTTCCCATTAAACAAGCATTGTTTCTATACTCTATTCTTCCAAAAATTTTACAGATCTTGCTTTCTTGATTGGTTTTCAAGTATGTAACTGTTCCTTGGATGTCAAAAGCTTCAGTTCCTCTTAATGACAACTCCAAGCTCTCTTTTTTCCTTTTTTCATCTTTCTCTTGGCAGCACTATATTGCGGATGTTGATATTTCCAAAGAGCAACTGGGTAAAGGTTTAGAAGTCACTGGAATTCCAGAAGGGATTCCTTCCCTAGCAGAATATCTGGCAGAATACTGCTCTGCATCTGTAAGACTGATTGCAAAACTTTGCTCTATGATGTGATCTGTGTGTCGAAATATTCCCTGGGACTTGTACACATGCTATTTGCTCCGTTTCCTTTGAGCCTTTGATCACAGGAAAAGGACTTATACGCATGCTATTTGCTCCAAAACTGTTTTTTTTTTTTTTTTGACACATTCTCTTCACGTTAAATGTTTGTGAGCTTCTAAGATTAGTATACCATGATTTAATATATAATCGTGAAGGCTTTCCCATCTTTTGTTGGCATCTTTTTTTTCCTCTAGTAGAAGCTTATGGTAGTTTTCTGATATTTGTCAACTTAACTAAATTTGTTATTGTTTACTTTTACTGGACTTTTCCACTGAAGGGGAAAGCCTGGCCTGCCAATCAGTGGAAGTTCTATGTTGCCTTTGGTTTGTTCCGTGGTGCATCAATCTTTGCTGGAGTACATAGTCGTTGGATTATGGTAATTTCTAGATGCAAATTTGATGTTTTATCCAAATTTTGATACAGACATTTTTATCATTAAAGTTCAATGCATTAACACAATAATAATCACTGCGTTGTTTATAGGGTAATGCTTCAGGAGGAGAGCGTGCTCGAAATGCAGGAACTCTAGCAAATTGTCTTATAGACTCTGCGTTGGATTATATAGCAAGAAAGTCTGTGCTACCTGATCACCCTCCATCTGGTAGCTTCTACCATTAACCAAGTGCCTTGCGTTGTATCTCGCTTGTATCTGATTCACCAAATGCTTTAAATCATTTCCATCTTACAATTGTCTTCGTTCATTTGGTATTAGATAGTATTTATGATGTTTTACTCTGCTTTAGTGAACCATATTGAAATATGTCCATAGAACTAACTTAATGAGGTGATTTACCACACTGCAGTATATAAAATAATAAGCTGAGCTAGTATAGGTTTGGTTGAGCTGTCTTCTTTATGGGATTTTTTCTCCTATGATAACGTCTTTTTACTATTCTTCACTTTATCCTTCTCCTTTTCTGAAGATGGGGAAGGGGTGGAGTGTTTGATGCTGAAGTACAAAAGTTTAAGTCACTAAACATTTCTATGTGAAACGTTTTCCTTTCAAAATGGATTGCATCTACATATTTGTTGAAGGAAGCAGACACGAAGTATAGCAATTTGCCTAGTTTTTCCTTGTTGTAACTGTTACCAATAACATCTTGACTTTGATTTTGGATCTCCCTATATTATGTCACTTGTAGCCATAATCGAGAAGCAAATTATTGGACCATGAAGTGTGCTTAATTTATTCGTACACAACGTCCACCTATTAATCAAGGAAATAGAACCTTTTAATCAAATTTTTTGCTTAAGATACTTTTCTCTTTTGCTATTGACTTCCAGTTGCACGAGATTATATGAAACCATATGGTGAGAGCATTCATCAAGGCTTTTCAAATGAGAGTGGGAAGTTTGTTCCTAGTAAAAAGGTTGAGGACCTGAGGAATAGATTAATCAAGTTTATGGAAGATCATATATACCCCATGGAAAACGAATTCTACAAGCTTGCTCAATCTTCTTCACGTTGGATGGTACACCCAGAGGAGGAAAGGTTAAAGGAGTTGGCAAAGAAAGAAGGGCTGTGGAACTTATGGATACCTGTAATAATGCTTTATCCCTTAAGTGCTATGTTACTCTTAAAATAAGAGTTGTAATAGTTATAATCTTGAGATTTTGTGCTTCATGCAGTTTGATAGTGCTGAAAGAGCTAGAAAACTCATTTTTGATGGAAGAAATCATGTGGTCTCTAATACACATGACCAGTTACTTGGTGCTGCCCTCTCGAATCTTGAATATGGATATCTTTGTGAGATCATGGGTCGTTCTGTTTGGGCACCGCAAATTTTTAATTGCGGTGCACCTGACACTGGAAATATGGAGGTACAAGCTTCATAAACTGTTGTTTCCTCCTATTTAATCAAGCAAGCTATGGATGAGGGCTTTTTATGTTTGGAATTTGCGAAAGAAAGAAAAGAAAATTATGTTTTTCCTCTGTGCATTACATAGTATTGTGTTTTTCCTTACAGGTATTATTGCGCTATGGAAGCAAAGAACAACTACTTGAATGGCTTGTCCCACTTCTTGAAGGAAAGATCCGTTCTGGATTCGCGATGACAGAACCCCAAGTTGCTTCATCAGATGCAACAAATATCGAATGTTCTATCAAAAGGTATTGCACTGAATGGCGCTCTTATTTTTTTCCCCTTCATTTAGTGTATAGGAACTTATTTGATTAACCAAGTGATGTAGTTTCCATGGGAGATGGGGTTCAGTTTGCCATTACATTTTCTTTTCTGGTTCCATATCACTGGGTATTGAAGAAAATATATATGTTAAAGAAAGAGATCATCCTATCAGATGACCAGCAAGTTTGATGTCTTCATATTGTTTCTTTCTGTTTCCTGATATAATTCTAGCAAAGGCTATAACCATATAAAGAAAAGAAAGAAGAATCCTTTTCTATCAAATTTCTGTTGAATCAGATAGGCTATGTAAGGCAAGGTCTAAATGTTTGCTTATAAGATTGTTTTCCATATTTCAACTGATACTTGTGTTAATGCGGCCAAACTAAATATCAGTCATCAGCCTTTCTATTTTGGTTCCTTGTTTAGACAAGGAGACTCCTACGTTATTAACGGGACGAAATGGTGGACAAGTGGAGCCATGGATCCAAGATGTAGAGTTCTTATACTCATGGTTAGTTTCTTCCAAATGCTGGATTAAGAATGTTGGTTAAGGTTCATGAAGTTTTAAGAAGCTGGTTGAAAATTTATGCAGGGAAAGACTGACTTTACTGCTGCTAAGCATAAGCAGCAGTCCATGATTTTAGTCGATATTCAGACTCCGGGAGTGCATGTGAAGAGACCTCTTACAGTCTTTGGGTTTGATGATGCACCTCATGGCCATGCCGAAATCTCCTTTGAAAGTGTACTTGTACCTGCAAAAAATATTCTGTTGGGAGAAGGACGCGGATTTGAAATTGCCCAGGTAAAGTTAGTTCTCTTCCCGTGGATTTTTTACAGTTTAACGTTTGGCACGATTACGAGTAGATTGTAATATTTACAGAGATCAAGGGCTTAATGTTAATCCTTTCCTCTTCTAAGGTAAACAACTGGTTAATTTCCTGCAATTACAATCTGCATTTCTGGTTTACTTCTGCAGGGTAGACTAGGCCCTGGAAGATTGCACCACTGCATGAGATTGATCGGTGCTGCGGAGCGCGGTATGCAGCTTATGGTTCAGAAGGCTCTTAGTAGAAGAGCATTTGGCAAATTGATTGCCGAACATGGTTCATTTAGATCAGATGTTGCCAAGGTTCTTATTATTCAATTTTTTGTTCAAGTTCTTTCCTTTTCCTCCTTGAAGAAAGTATGATTCTGTCTAAATCAACTGCTTGAAGAATATATGTTTCTGTCTCAATCAACTGGAGTAGCATTCCCACATACAATTGGTTAAAACTAGAAAGCATAGTTTGGGAAGATGTAGCAAGCTTTAATGTTAAGTTTGAATGTTCATATGCAGTGTCGAATTGAGCTAGAGAAAGCTAGATTGTTGGTTCTCGATGCAGCAGATCAGCTTGATCGACTTGGAAACAAGAAGGCTCGCGGGATTATCTCAATGGCAAAGGTAAATCTTGTTTTTTGGCACGAAGTGTTTCACTTTTGTCTATGTGATCATACTTGAATAATATTCTTTACGTGGGACAGGTTGCAGCTCCAAACATGGCCCTGATGGTTCTTGATATGGCCATGCAAGTACACGGAGCAGCTGGTTTATCATCTGACACCGTTCTACCGCATCTCTGGGCCACGGCAAGAACGTTAAGAATTGCAGATGGTCCTGATGAAGTTCACCTGGGTACAATTGCGAAGTTAGAATTGCAGAGAGCTAAACTTTGAATAGCTACTGAATAAAGCACATTTCTTCCAACTAATAATATAGGTTGATCAATACTCACATAAAGAGGATGATAAAGGAGAATAAGGAAGGAATGAAAAAAGGAAACAGCTCGTCGTAAGGCATACCGGTCTTGTTGCCGATATCCGAATACCGGTGACAACAAACAAAAGCCAAGATTTTTTTTTTTTTGGGATTGTGCATGGAAGATAAAAGATGAAACAGGGACAAGGTTTCCTCAAGATCATAATAGCATTGTTTGTGATGTTTCTGCACTTAATTGACATGTGCAAAGTGTATCAGTAACCTGCTCGAAGAGTAATAGGTTGGATTCCCCTAATCTGGTCTAGCTCAACTCCTTAAATAAGCTCCAGATTTTTCTTAAAATGACGTCGTATTGTGAAGGGATTTTAATTGAGTAGTGATGATGATGATATACTTTATATTAGATGTTGTATTAACTTAATTAGTTATTATATTATTAAATTATATAATTAAAATGAGACAGTGATTACCAATCACTTTTTTTTTTAAACAGAGGAATCCACAGTCGCTATCTTTTGGATGTATACTTGTTCAATCTCCTAATTGACACAATAAGTTATAAATTACGCCAATTAGGTACTTTGCATTTAGCAAGTCTTGTATGATAGACTCGATCAAGAAAGTGTAAGTAAGGAGATTTGAATGCAAAATCTTTTGGCCCCATACTATTTCACTCTACTAACTCAACCACCCTTAAGGGGCTAGACAGTGATTAAACACAAAAACATATATGTATTTACATGGCTCATGATATGGATTTATATAGGTCTACGTAGTATTATAAAAGAATATTTGGGAAATTTGACTTATAATTCAAGATATTCGAAACAATTTATTTTAAATGAAATATCTCAAATTATTGATTAAAATTTAAGTTTAAAAAATATTTAATATAAAATATTCTGAATAACTATAATTTAACAAATATATATTTTATTAATTCTCTTTTTTAATTTTCTAATCTGATTTTTTTAATTTTTCTTATGCTGCTTTAAGTGTCTTGATCAATTTAGAAACATTTTAAATCGCATTTTGAAAATAACAAGTTGTAATTAAATGATTATAGACTGGAAATAACGGTCAGATTAATTTTGGGACAATTCAAGATAGATAATATAGTTCCTATAATCTTGGAAATGCTCCAAAAAGTGTGGAGAGCATGTTTTACTTTCACATTACACGCGGTCTCTGGTGGTCTTTTTTCAGACCACAAATTTTTGCGAACAGAAACCAAAAGTTTGTTTGAGTTTACCAATCTTAGTCTTTCCAAAACCTTATATAAGATGTTGTCAACCATCGTCGTAACTCAGATCAGAGCCCAGAAGAGCTTTAGGGCTCTGCTTTCCAATAACATATTGTGTTTTTTGATATTTTGTACAGAAAAATAAAAATCCTGTCAATATGTCGATTGAAAGCGGCTCCTCCGAGAAGAAGAAGAAGATCGCCATCATTGGCGTTTCTTGTGTGCTTCTGGTAGCGGTCGTGGTCGGTGTGGCGGTTGGTATAAGTGGTACCGACGATAAAGACGACAAACCGGCTCCTCCTAAAGATGGCGGTGACAGTGGTCAGCTACAAACTTCAAATAAAGCCATTGAGAGCATTTGCCAACCTGCGAACTATAAAGAAACCTGTGAGAATAGCTTGAAGAAAGCTGCAGGTAACATCACCGACCCTCAAAAGCTTGTTCTGATTGGTTTTCAGGCCGCCATTGAAGCACTACAAGAAGCCACCAAGAACTCTTCAACGGTGAAGGAACTTGCTTCAGACCCTATGGCAAAGCAAGCTCTTGACAACTGTGAAGAACTGTTGGATAACGCCATTGAAGATCTCAAAAACTCCTTCAACTCTCTCGGGGAATTCCACTTCGAAAAGATGGACGAGTTTGTGGAGAGTCTTAGGATCTGGTTAAGTGCCACCATCACTTACCAACAAACTTGTTTAGATGGGTTCGAGAACACCACCGGTGAAGCTGGTCACAGAATGAAGGAGATTTTGGTTGCTTCCGGTCAGCTGACGAGCAATGCGTTAGCTATGGTTACTGGACTGGCCGACATTTTCAAGAGTATGAACATCGCCGGAATGAACCGTAGGCTTTTGGAGAGTTCTGACGACAAATTCCCGACCTGGGTTACTCCGGAGAAGAGAAGTCTCTTGGCAGCTACTCCGGCAACCACTAAACCTGACATGGTCGTAGCTCAGGACGGAAGTGGCCAATTTAAAACCATTAACGAGGCTGTTCAAGCCATCCCCAAGAAATCGAACACCACCTTTGTGTTGTATATTAAGGCAGGAGTTTATAAGGAAGTAGTGGCCTTATCAAGGAGCTTGACTAATATTATGATGATCGGAGACGGCCCTACAAAGACAAAGATCACCGGAGATCTTAGCTATACTCAAGGAGTACAAACATTCAAAACCTCAACAGTCTGTAAGTATCTCTGTGAAAAGCCCGTTGATCTGGGAGTTTAGAACCTCGCGATTGATTCATTTCTTTTTTGTCTCAGCAATCAGTGGGAACCACTTCATGGCCAAAGACATCGGATTTGAGAACACCGCCGGAGCTATAGGACATCAGGCAGTGGCGCTGAGGGTACAAGCTGACATGTCCGTCTTCTACAACTGTCAAATCGATGGTTACCAAGACACACTCTACGCACACACCAACCGCCAATTCTACCGTGACTGCACCATCTCCGGAACCATCGACTTCATCTTCGGAAACTCCGCGACGGTCTTCCAGAACTGCAAGATGGTGGTGAGGAAGCCATTGGACAATCAAAGGTGCATCGTCACAGCACACGGAAGGAACGAGTCTCAGCAACCAACTGGCTTCGTTATCCAAAACTGCACTTTCATGGCCGACCCCGAATACTTCCCATCCAGGTTCATCAACAAAGCCTATCTGGGACGTCCATGGAAGGAGTACTCGAAGACCATTATTATGGAATCTCAAATCGATGACCTGATTGATCCCGAAGGTTGGCTCCCATGGCTCGGTAACTTTGGGCTTGAGACCTCCTTCTACGCCGAGTACAACAACAGAGGACCTGGTGCGGCTTTGGACAAGAGAGTAACGTGGAATGGTATTAAGAAGCTCACTCCACAAGAAGCCGAAGGTTACACCGCCGCCAATTTCTTCCTCGGAAATACCTGGATTCCGGCCACCGGTGTTCCTTACTCTTCAGGTTTCATGAGTACTGCGTAAACTCATGTTGTAAATGCATAGTAGGAGAACCCAAAGATGTAATATTGGTCTCACATATTATCATTAATATATTACAAATTCATGCAATTTTTGGAATATAAGTACACAAATTTTTGTTATTTTATAAAAATATATAAATAATGATAGAGGTAATAACTATATTACAAATTCATGCATTTTTTATTATATAAATGTAAAAATATTTGGTTATTTTATAAGCATATATAAATAATGATGGAGGTAATAACTATTTTGCAAATTCATGCATTTTAAAAAATATAAATATACAAATATGTGATTATTTTACAAGCATATGTAAATAATAATAAAGATAATAACTAATGCCATTGATTGATATGAAAAATAGTTGATTAAATTATCTGTTGCATGAAAATTTTGTAGTGAGATATAATCATATATATATTTGTGTGTATGTGTAAACAACATATTGATTAAATAAATTAATTTAAAGAAAATAGTTTATGAGTTGAATACAAATTTATCCAATAATATTATACATTATATCAATAAAAAACATATATTAAAATCTAATTGATTTAATTAACATTAACAAAGAAATTAAAAATCATAATTTTTTATTGTAATCCCAGAAATTAATACTTAAGCTTCTAAATGTTAAAAAATAAAAAATAAATCTTGTTATATATTTTTTAAAATATTTGTAATAAAATTATATTTAAAGAGAATATGATGGTAAATTATCTCTTTGTTTATACTTTTAATACATTTCTAATTTGTAATATGAAAGATTACAAGATAAATTTATTATCCTATCAATTTATAAATTTAATTTAATTTTATACATTAAAAATTTTAATATTGTCTGTCAATTTATAGATTTTTAGTGTATATATAAAATATTTACATATGTTAATTTTACAAAAATGTTTTCATATATATAATAATTAATATGAAATAATGAAACTATAAATTAGGGTACGTTTGGTTCGGCCCAAATTTCTACCACATTGCAAAGAAAAAGCCCACGTCGAGGAGCGGGAAAACGACCAAGATCACCAGCATTTGAAATCCCTTTCTCCATACCAAACGAGACCTCTGATGTTCCCAAACTTTCTCTCCCGTTTTCCAGGTGACCAATCAACCTCCAAGCACCTTTCTTTTTCACATCTCTCAACTTCTGACCACTCAAAATCCAAAACCCATATGGTGCATCAAAACCCCAGTTGAAACCCCAACTCCACGACAATATTTACACACTCTATTCGGTACTCTCCCAATGACCAACAACAAAGATGAGCCCGGAAAGTTCCACACCGTGCAAGCAGAGCGTGACCTAGAGGCCAATTGGGAGGTCGATCTCGCCAAGAAACTCGAGGAGTACCTCTTCAAGATCTGCTCTGGTGAAATTACTGGCGGCGAAGAGGATAACTGCCACTTCTCCGTGAATTTCGCTGAAGGTTAGGGCTTTATTGATTTGTCTTGCTTTTTTCAATTAATTTTGCTTTTTCTTGGTTTTTGGATAATGGGTTTTTTATTAAACGAACAATTTGTGTTCTTTTATTTGTATGGTGGGAAATGTAGCTGCTTTACTGCTTCAGGGTTCTGTTCAAGTGTACGGCAGAAAGGTTGAGTATCTATACAACTTGGTTTTGCATGCTTTGGACTTCCTTTCCAACAAGAGGTTTGATTCTTCTCCTTGTTTTTCAATTTGAGTAACGTATTTGTTTTGTTTAAAATTTTTGGGCCTTAAAGGATATTAATGGTAAAGAATGAGGTTCAGTGACGAGTGTAACGGAAATGGAATTTTCAGGCCACTGAGAGTTGGGGCTTTTTGGAAGTGAGTTAATGGTGAACCTTGAGGGACAAGTGGTGGCGTACACTGAATTTCCATTCAGCCGATTTAGTTTGATACGTTTCTCCAAGTTAGATGTCTAACATTCAACATATTGGATGTGAAAAGTGGAGCCTATAATTTTGGTTGGAAACTCGGAATTATATAGACAACAGTTGCTGATTTTTTAATGGAGAAAAGGAAAGACTTATGAAAGAGATGTTATTTCTAGGGCTTTGATCATTTCTTGGCTCAGGACTTTGTAAGTATCAACTTAAGTGCGAAAGAAGCTTTCTTCATGGACACAGGAAGTAAATTGCAAAGTGAGTGACTTCTTAAGCATGAATTGCAATAATCATGCCGTCGAGTGTTGGAACTTTTGGGAACTTGGATACCTATTTTAAAAGTAATTTGTGCCAAAACTGATTTTCAAACTTGGCTGGAAAAGAAGAAAAATAGCTGTTTAGTTCTTTTCAATTGTTTAGTTAGATGTGAAAGTGAGGTCTTTGTTGACATTGTCAAAGATATGGACTCAAGCAGAAAAAGGAAATGGCTTTACCCCGGGAAAACTTTTAGCTAAGAATTTAACTCTGGACCCTAAGACTGGCTAATAGACATGATGTCATTTTCCAATTATCAAATTTTAGTTCAAAATCCTTGGGAAAAAACCAAAGAATGTTAACTTGTACTTTGTTATAATTTCAAGTTTACTTTTAGGATTTGGTGGCTTCATTTACATATCGTTTGGTATTTGTAATGTTTTTATCATCTGTAGACCTGATATATACTTATCCGAACTGAGCATGTAGTTATGCCATGAAATGACATTTAACTTCTATGAATTCTTTGGCAGGCAGCAAGAGCAATCGGAGGGCACACCAATCCTACCTGAAGAAAGTAATTCTCATGCTGTTTCTGTTGATGAGAATGATCAGTTCTGGGGATTAAATGATGTCCCAGGTAAGCTTGAGCATTGTAAACCATCTTGGTTAAATTGCAATGACAATGTTGGTCTAAATGTCATATTATTCCAGTGGAACCAAGAAACCGCCTGGATACTTCCACCAGCAAGGATGCTTCCTTCCATCACTTTGTCAAACCACCAGCGAATCTTGTGGTTCTTGAAGGTGATTGTTTAGACAACACAGGTGACAATGGTGAACTAGAGTCATATCTGGTATTACGTTTGCATTAACCTTTTCATTACATCATTCTCTAAAATGACATAATACTTCTGTTATCTATGTAAAGCTAACAATTTTTTCTGTGTGATTGCAGTTAGCCTCTAATGATCTCTACCGTGATTTTATACTGTTAGACCCTCGTGATGCACTGTCTGTAAATGATTTTTTGGAGGATGTGACTGGAAAAGGACAAAATAGTACTTACAGAGGCAATTCAAGTCGTAAGAGTTTCCAATCCCCCACGAGACGGTCTGGAGGAACTGCTCATAAGTCATCACATGGAAAGAAACAGAATGCTAATGTCAATCAATCACCAGCAGCTGGTTGCAGTTTTGGAGGCAATGAATGTAGATTGGGACCCGACTCTCCAGTCTCTGGAAATGTTGAAAACAATCATAATGCATTTAATGTGAATTGTGGATATGAAGAACCGGGTAACACGGAAGATTTAGATGATGACAATGAGGATGATCCTTGGAAACCTCTAAATCCCCATGAACTTGGGAGCTTGAGAGTGAAACCCTTTAAGAAAGGTTGTTTTCAGGCTTGTCTATTTGTTCCCTTTTTCATCCATCGAATAGCCTTTCACAACCTATTTTTCACTTATATATTTTTTTTCAATGAGCAGTGAAAGCTTTCAGAAGGAATCTTGCAAACTCTGCCTCTTCCAAACATATTTCCATCACTAAGCTATTTCCACTTGCAAAGTTGCATGGTCCGATTAGTCCAGAGCTCACAGAAATGTGGGAAGCACAGTGTAAGATATTAAAGAATAGTGAGACGTCTCAATCTCCTCCATTATATGAAAAGGTACCTTTTTTCCTGAAATCTTAATCTACCTGCACATCTGTTGCTGTGTTACATAGATTCCTGATCTATCTATTTCAGCTGAGGGAATCCCTTGCCATTGGAGGGCATAATGTCTGTGACAGATTTGGTCATTCTGGTGATAAAAATGAGGATAATGCATTTGACGATGGAGTCCCTGATTTTGGGGATGCCGAGGATAATATGCAAGAAAATGTGTTCATGGATGAAGATTTACCCTTTAATCACGAAAAGGTCTGCAAGCTTATGATTTTATGTTTGATTACTAGGAAAGATATATGAGATCTCTTATTCTTTGATGTTTTGTAGCATGATGATTTTCCTGCTCACTTGGACAACAGTGAAGAATTGGGATATGCAAAACCAACTTCTCAAGCAAGCCTAGAGGATCTTTGTCAGTCTCACCTAGTAAGCATTAGTTTTTGCAATTTTTGAATGGTATTTCAACTTATCAATCCACTCTTACTATTTATTTCTTTTGATGTGGGACATGGTGCGCAGCCTTTTTCTACTCTGCTTCATGCTTGCATCTGCATGGGCTTGTACTGCAGGATCACATTTTTCAATTATCCAAATTTAAAGTTGTTTCTGCAAGTTGGTTATGTGCTTGGTATTATACTATTAAAAGTAGTAGTGTGTAAGTTGTGGAAATTCTCATTTCCTCCCCGTATCTTTTCCGTTAGTGAATTCCTTAAAAAATATGCAAGCAACTATGAGTAAGAGCTGTAGTCTCTTTGTGTTGCTTTTGTGAGTGGCCTTTCGCTATTGCTTTCTTTATTGCATGTTTACGCAATTATACATTTCATATAATTTGTAAATCTATGCCAATCCTATAGATCAACCTGTCTGTTTGATTTTTGGACTTAGTTGTGCATTTACTTGACAAGATCTTTTGCCAGCATAGTTTAGCGTGTGGAATAGTTACCCATTTTGTGTCATGCAGGATGCTCTACTAGCTAACATAGCTGAGACTGAAAAGCAGTCAGAATTAGCTGCTCGTGTATCATCGTGGAAGCAGAAAATTGAGCACAACTTGGAAGAGCAAGTAACTTCCATATCTTCCTTTCCATATTATAAATCTATTTTTAATCTTGATGGATGATTGCCTCAGTTGTTTCTTGTTCTATTTAGCTTTTTAACATTTTTATAATAATTGATAGTAAGTGAAGGAAACCTTATTTTCTGATAGGATTCACACCCTCCATTTGATATTCATGCCTACGGTGAAAGGGTTCTTGAGAAGATATCTATTGAAACGCACATGGAAAGTGCTATATCTTTTGCCGATGTAGTAACCGGACAAGAAAAGCTTGAAGTTGCTCGAACCTTCTCTGCTTTACTTCAGCTGGTAATTTTTGTGACATTTGTGCTTGGCAAGTGATTGATAATTCAAAAAAGGATCAGCTTTTCACTTTAAAATAATGAAACAAAAATGCAATTGTCCTTCATGTTGACATGAGTTTAGGCACTGGAGTTTCTTTGTGCAATATCTTAGTTGCATGTCCAACATTACTACCTCAGAACACATTCAAAAACACCTTGTTTTTGTAACTGTATATTATGGGATGAATTAAGCATGTCTTGAAAATGCATAAAAAATTGTCCCTTGGTTTTCATTTTCAGGTGAACAATGGAGATGTTGATTTGGATCGGAGTGGACATGATGGTGAGTCCATTTGTTATACAGCTACCAATCCTTTCCATATTCGACTTAGCCATGACAAGAGATCCACGAAAGCTCAACTTCCATTGGCGAAGAGAGGTAACTCACCAAAGAAAGCATGTAAGAAGGGTGGTAGGAACAAACTTAGAAGAGAAAGATCTCCAACTTTTGATGCTTCTTTACGAGGTGGATCAGCAACTATGTCTGTACAACCAAACTCCAAAGTTTCCCAGAAGTTGGGGAAGATTGGCAGTGTGAGGTGCACTCCTGATGGTAAGAGGAGACGAAGATCCCGAATTGTTCAACCATTGGGCTTGCATTCACCAGAGCAAGAGACAAGGTGAGCAATGTATTGTTATTTGCTGGTACAGTTCAATCTTTACATTGAATTAGCTTTCAACTCCTGACCTCAACTCTTTGTAGTCCTAGAACTGACTTTGTTCAATAAGCATTGTAATAATATTCTATAATTTGACATATACTGATTTCCCACAAGCAATCAAGCTTTGTATCCAGGCTCCAACTGTAGAATGACCTTGTTGCCTAGTCATGTAATTGTATCAATCTGCTTAATACCAGTATTTACAATCTTTAATTTCTTATCATATATGTCAATCTATTCTCTTTTATTTCGTCAAGTGATCCGAATCTGTTAGTTCGGGGTCAATTGCATACAGGTCTCTTGCCTCTCTCATGACCTCCTAACTCTCTGAATAGGTTCAGACATCATGTCATCTGCAACATAATATCTTTTACAGTTGTGCTTAATCCATTGTTGTCCTGTAAAAGCTTGTCAAGTAAGAGTCATGGCGTGTCATGTCAATTTGGAAGTTGGAGAAGGGTCCATTGAACAGGGACACAAAAGTCATGGTACTGTTAAAAAGATTCTGTTGACGCGTAAACTCGTTGGACTTTTGATTGTTTCACACTATGTCAAGTCGTCCTCAAGCTTGACGGAAACTCCATTATATGTTCCAATTATGTCAGCTAAAATTAAGCTCTTGAAAAGACCAGGAAAGTTGAACGAACCCACTTGCAGGGTTATGTCATTTTCTAAGCAAAAACATTAACATTTTCTCTCCATTTTTCACAGCAAGTTCAAGATCGAGTTTGTGCAAAAATCAATTTGGATCCGATTAGATTTGCTCTTTTCGATTTACATATGTCTGTATTGGATTTTTGAGTGTTGTTGAAACTATAATTTAATGCTTTTAATGTTAAATATAAAGTTAAGTGGACACTAATCCCAAAATCATGTTGATAATGGATTACTAACTTTGATCCTATCCAATAATTACCACCATAATTGCACAGCCGACTCTCCACTTGATCACATACAAAAAGCTTGGTTTATGTGTATCTTCAAAGTGGTCACTAAGTCCACATACCTTTTTATTAAGGAAAGGACACTCGCTTTATTCTAAAGTCTTGCTTTTAATTGAAATATATAATTATAAAACAATTGTTGGTAAAAAAACTAAAAATCCATAAAATATTTAAAATTACTTAGAATTTCACTTATAAATTTCTTAATAACAATTATTTTGAATATGTAATTTGGTTCTAATTTTTTAATTTATAATAAACTATTTATTATATGTATTTTAAAA
>JAOSBN010000179.1:57700323-57711672 GCA_027563595.1 Erythroxylum suave | reverse complement strand
AGCAGAAGTGGCTCAACCACTCCTTACAGGTCAACTAGCCGACCATCTTCAGGTCCACTCGCCGGAACCCTAACCCCGGCACGGAGAGGTGACTTGGAGATACCGTACTTGAGTCTCAGAGAGCTGAACATGGAGCAGCAGCAACACCAGAGGCTCTCCGCCGCCTCTGCTTCTAAGCCTATATACTTGGTCACTTGAAGAGGGAAAGATAAGTTTTTGTTCTTGATTTGATCGCTTACTGACAAGTTCGGTAATGGGGTTTGGGATGATATGTATGATTAATATCATCTTTTTGGGGTTTGCTCCCATTTTTCCAGCCTTTTTCTCGCAAACTTCAAAGGTGTTTGATCTTTTGGGATGGTTGCTTCCTCGTTCTTTGGTGTTTGTTGCTCTCACTCACTTTATTGATTTAATTAAATCAAAGTGATTTAATTATATAATTTATGAGTTATTTTAATAGATTTAATAATTATGAGTTAGGATATATTTGATTATTTATTTAAATATTTTATTAATATAATAAATAAATAAAATAATAATTAATGTTTAAAAGTCCCTCTTTTTATTAGATCACGAGCTTTTGGCCTCATTTTTTAATGTATATTAAATGGGATCCTTTGATAGATCTTATGTGACATATCTATATATTAATATTGTATTATTTATCAATTTTTTGTTTTTATTATTATTGGGATTTGAAATTTACAATCCACGGTAAACCTATAATATTTTCATATTATACTTTTGCCTTTAGGACAGTCGAGTTGGTGTAGTAGGAGACATAAGACCTTTTGGTCTTATGTTTAAATCTTATGTTTACACTCTCTCGATCGAGCCTGTCATACAGAGCTTGTCTAGTGTAGAATACTCAATTAACGTAATTTACAAATTATTGTGTCAATTTGAATATTTACTTAGTACGCATTTAAAAGATAGTAACTGCGAGTTCTTCTGTTTTAAAAGAACAAAATTATAATTAGCTAAATAACCTTTATTTATACCAAATTGAAATAAAATATCATGAAATCAATTACTAACAAGAACAAAAGCACTCAGTAAATTCCATATAAAAAAGTAGAATTGAAGTAAGTAGGCAAAGTGGAGCCTTACGACAGGTCGTTTTCATTTGCTGGCAGAAACTCAGCTCCCATAACGCTACAAAAAAAAGTAGCGGCGCCACCATCAACGATCATATGCTCTCACTTAACTTTTGTGCACAAACTCTTTAACGTTCGCATTAATTTCTGATTTTTTTCTTTTTTTTTTCCCTCTAAATACTAAGATTTAATGATCTGATAACTTTTTCGTAATACATTTAAATAAACATGCTTCTGTATCAGTCAATTCAATTCAATGGTGGATCTGATCTCTCATCTTTCAGATCTCTCATGGGTTGTCTCAAAGTTGTGTACTTTTGTTTTGTTTTTTCCTATGGCGTCTAGCTCTTTTGAGCTTACCCATCATCTTCGTCTGGTAGCAAACAATCAACTTCCTGCCAACTGCTTCAAACCACCCGTCATGCAGCTTGTCTCATCTTAGTTTCAGAGCTGTTGGCAATAATGGTTGCACTTGCCTTGGAGATTGGTTTCAAGTTTCAACACAATCACCTTACAAAATATATGGCCCACACTAAATAGTCGACTTAATAGAGTGGAAGGACACCGAGATCAAAAAATCCTTCAGATTTTTTTTCTAACATTCTCTAATTCGAACCTGTCATATAAGATTTAATTAGTACAAAATATTCAAGTAACATAATTTATAAGATATAATATAAATTTAAGAATTTACTCAGTACGTATTCAAAAATAATAAAATTTACCTCAAAAATATCTATTTTAATCTTTTTGGAAAGAATCATAATGGCAACATTGAAAATAATGAAGATCCTTGACAATTTGGTGGTTGATATAGTAATGACTGCTACAATAATGAGTGGCCCTTTGTGCAGAAGAAATAATGAGATGTCGTATTTGAGAGGGCAAGAAAGTGTTTCGTCACTGCCGTTTAACTTTACCTATCCATTAGCGGTTTGAATACGAATGTGCACATATGGTTATAGTAAATATAAATGCTTTAAAAATTGTTAAATAGAAAAGAAAAGATTTAAGGCATTATTTAATAAATAACATATTACATTAATTATTAGTTGATTATATCAGTAGTTAGTTGATAATTGATTATACCAATTGATTTAATCAATGAAGATTGATATAATCCCTTACCTTAAACGACTGAAGATTGAGGTAGACGTGCAGGTGGTAACTGAGTGAGAAGATCTACCCTAATTCGGAAGCTTCTCAAGAAGCATCTGGATGAGTATTGTTGACTTACCCTAAAAGGATGTCTTATGTTGTAATAGTTCACTTATTCGAAGTCGTTTTAATCATCTATGTCGACGTCGTTTCTTTTAGCCCATTTAGATGTATTGGTGGCTCTCTATAGCTTGTAAGGGACTTCATTTCTCCTTATTCTTTATTTATCAATATATTTTAACTTTTCAAAAGAAAAACACAACTCCTAAACTGATTCAACCCTTTAAACCAACCAACCCTAAGACAAGGATAGATTACCGAGAAAGTTGGAGTTACCAGTTTTTAATGGAGTAGATCCGAACGTGTGGGCTTTTCGGGTAGAGCAATATTTTACACTAAACTGGTTGATTGAGTCAGAAAAAATTGAAGCATCAGTGATTTGCTTCGAAGGAGAAGCCCAGGCTGGGCTTAGATTTGAAGAGCAAGCCACCAATTCCACCACCTGGGACCAACTGAAGACGCTGCTACTTTAGTGTTTCCTTAGACTGATCAGTGGGGCGTTATTACACCATCTGTTTGTGTTAAAACAAACCGGGTCAGTTGCTGATTTTGGGGCCCAATTTGAGTTACTAACAGCTTTGGTGGGCCAGCTGGATGTGACCATCAAAGATGTTTTGACGGAGCTGGCGGCGGCGTGCTCGAAGAAGGTACCAGCGCAAGTAGAGATAGAGGCAGACCATCAAAACAACGATGACGAAGACGACTAAGATCGTGCTCATCATGACCTTCCTGGTCAGAGCATGTCCATTGCTCGTGGGCCGGTCTTTCGATTCGATGTCCATGAGAAGACAATCTTAAAGAACAAAACAACGTTGGTCTCTGAACTTAGCTTCCGGTTGGTGTCTGGTTCTAAGTAGAGTTATGGAGTCTGAGGAGGTAAGAGTTTTAAGTGATTGATAGGTGAGTTTGTCGCATAAAAGGAGGAGGCAAGGAAGGGAATGATGCTGGAGGAGGAAGGTTCAGGAGGGTTTCTGTGAAGTTGTTGGATTGTATGATTAGGTCTCTGCGTCTCACACTCTCTCGAGCCTCGAGGGTTTTGCTTTTTGAGTTTTTATACATAAAGGTTATCCGATGGTGGTCTTAGGAAGACGCCAGTTTGGAGGCGGGAAGCTGTTGTGAGATAGATAGAAGTCTCCTTCCTCACAATTTCCTCCGCGTTTTCTTACGCTATTTAATGATGTGTGGGGAAAGTAAGATGAGGGTTGAAAGTCAATTCTTAGATGCGTGGATTCAGACATCATGGACACGAGTTTTGACTTGCTGGGTGGTGTATAGTATGTGTATAACGGGGAGTTTACTAAAAATTTTAAATTCAATAAATTATTAAAAAATTTGGAAACAAATTTTTTTTTTAAATGGAGAAACCACGGCGTAGTTAGGTATTTCATATTAAATAAATCCTATATGAAAGACTCGATCGAGAAAGAGTAGATAAGGAGATTTGAACATGTGACCTTTTAGTCTCATATCTCTTTATTCTACCAATTCGATCATCTTCTAAAAGGCTATAAAACTTTTATTAGAAAGAAATAAGAGTTTATTTTTTAAATTCTAATTTAGTAACTAATTTTTTAAAATTTAAAATTATGTCAAAATGTTAATTTTGATGATATCAACAATATAAAAATATTTACGTGACATTTAATTTATCAATGATTGAATAATTAATAATTTATAATCACAATTTGATTATGTAACAATAAACTCTAACATAGAGCAAATCTTATTACTTATTACTTCAAATGTTAATTTACTTTAATTCATATTTTCTGACTAAGCTTACATTTTCCTATAATTTCCATCTTTTCCGTACGGTGCACTAATGTGATGATTGATCTCCATAATTCTTGGGATTTTTGACCCATCAAAACTCCCATTTCATCATTAATTAAAATGCCATCAAATGACGCATTTAAGGATGGGATTTAGGCTCATACGAACCTTGCCTTGCACCAATGTAAATAAGCTAGATCCGAGATGCCCCAACTTTGGGTAAAGAATCGAATCGAGCTCATGCTCAAACTACTCAAGTCATGATTAACTCGAGCCACAATAATTATAAAAAAAATAATTTCATTTTGTATAAAATAATATCATTTTCTCTTTTTTAATTATTAAAAGAATCAGATTGAGTTAAATCGAGTTGGTCTCAGGTTTGGGCTTCGAACAAGACCTGATGCCCAGTGGAAGATGTTAGGGTAGGCTCAAGCCTGAGCACACTATCATCCCTTAATGCATTAAGTTTAAGAATATCAATTTAGCTAGATCAATAAATATTGCTAATTAGTTTGTGTTCAGTTTGATGAATTTCAAAAGTTAATGGCTCAAAGTCTAATTTGGTCAGATTTGATAAATTCTATTTTAAATATGAAAAGTTTATTATTAATTATTTGGTGATTATTATTGTTATACATAATACAACTATTATTTTTATAAAATAAGAATTTTCTTATTTAATAATGATAACTTATTATATAATAATGACTTCTTATTTGGTCTATTTTAAATATAGTTAATTATTAAAAATCAGTAAAATTGACTCAAAATTAGTATATTCAAATTATTTGATTGATTTGAATTTGTTTTTCAATTTTTGAATTATTCCAAATCCAACGAGCTTAATTAATATTTTGGTTTGGATAAACTTGAATTGATCAAGTTTTGAATCAAATTAAGACTCAAACCTACCCGGTTGAAAAAATTGTAGGATCCGACCTAATTCATTGACATCGGTATATTCAAATTATTTGATTGATTAAATTTTTTTTTCAATTTTTGAATTAATCCTATTCAAACGAGTTTAAATTAGTATTTAGGTTTGGATAAAAGTTGAATTAACCAAGTTTTGAATCAGATTAAGAGTCAAACCTGCCCGATTGAAAAGGTTCTTATATATATATATAGATATATATATACAAACTTATAAAGCAATAACACACATTGAGGATACCAAGGCAAAGCACGAAGCCACTCTGCAAAGCTCCTAATATTGAGGCTTTGTCACTGTCCTCATGTCACAGTCCAGAGCCAAAAGCAAACTCACAAACAGTGAGCGAGCGAGCGACTGAGAGAAGGTCAACGAGACTTTTTTTTTTTGTTTTCAAAGGAAAACACAGAAAAAGAACGCTAACTCATGCCACGTTGATACAATTGGCCTTGATTATCCAAGTGGATAAGTACACTCGTTTCTGGAGGGGGCTCCTGTAGAACGTGTATGCCAGGTCGCACTCGACTAGCGTAGGAAGCCAGACTATCAGCACTTTGGTTCTCCTCTCTATAGATGTGATGGAACTTCGTCTCCCACTCTCGTCACTACAAGGCGTGAATGTCCTGCATCACAATACAATCAATAGTTAGCATACGATCCTGAGCATTCAATATAGTGAATACTTCCACCGAATCCACTTCCAATATGATACGTCGGAAGCCCGAGTCCCAGGCTAACTGAAACCCCGCCAACACACCCCTCAACTCGACTTATAGGGGCGAACAAGCCTCAAACTTATACAGAAAGCCTCCTCTCTACCTGCCCGTACTGTCCCTGAGTAGCCCTCCTGCCGTTGCCACGGTTCCATCCTGGGGGTGTGCGCCATCTGTATTCACCTTTATCCAATCTTCCGGAGGGTGTTGCCATCCGACAGGCTACCCGATCGGAATGCCCAGTCGAGGCACTACTCGATTAGTAATCCGTTGTGCTTGTTGGACCCAACCGGTAAATTGGAGCACTTAGCGATGGCCATCCTCCGGCCACATAAACCCTGTTTCAAAGAGGCACTTGTTCCGCTACTTCCACAGATACCAGCAAGCAATGCCAAATTTGTACGTCCACGCTCCTTCGTGATGAAGAAGATTGGTTTGTAACCATTCCGCTTCAGTGAGCTGGAAAAAAGCGATCTGCTGACCTGGCAAGATTAGCTGCCTCCAGAAGACTTGTACGCGACTACAATCCTGGAGTGCATGCAGAGCTGTTTTCGGTTGACCACAAACTTGGCACCGATTGTCCATGGTGAAATGCCGGTGAACCCGCTGGACGTTAGTCAACAGTTTACCAGTAGCGAATAACCACAGGAAAGCGCGGATTCGCTGAGGTCCTGGCCATGCCCAAATTACGCGCCAGATATTCTCCAAATGCCCCTGCTGTATATCCGTGATTAGCTCATACGCCGAGCCTACGGTGAATTGGCCCTGAGTACCTTTTCCCCATCTAATTCGGTCCTCCCCCTTGCTATTCGGTTGACAACGGATATTTTCGAGGCATGCACACCCACGCGGAGACAAATACGGGGTAATGAAATCCCAATTCTAGGTACCATCAACTGTAACCAAATCCCTAGCCTTTACTGACAGGAGTGTGTCTGGGACGGGTGATAGGGTGTCCTGCATGAGAGGACCCCAATTGTCAACCACTGGTCCAGCCAGAAATTTATGCGACCCTCATCCCCCAATTGCCAACGAGCCCGTCGACGCACATATTCCCAAGTAGTTGCCAGCCTCCTCTAAAGGGCTAATCCGTTTTGAGTAAGCAAAGTATCGGGGAGGTTGTGAAACTGCAGACGATACTTGGCATAAAGACACTGAACCCATAAAGCAGAGTGATTGGTTAGTAGCGCCCATCCCAATTTGGTGAGAAGGGCATCGTTGGTGGCTCGAATGCGTTTCAGCCCTAAGCCGCCATTCTTTTTCGGTCGGCACACTGTTTCCCAATTAACTAGATGAGGTTTCTTGCGTTCGTCGTGGGATCTCCATATAGAGTTCCTCATGAGAGTCTCGATTTGATCGCATACTCACTGTTTGCATGGTATAAAGGGGCAGTGAGGCTATCACCGCTTGGGTGAGGGTAACTCGGCCTGCCAGCGATAACTCCTTGGCATTCCATCCTGCTAACTTTTGCCGGACTTTATCGATTAGGTACTGATACGTGTTTCTCGTGATACAATCATGGATGAGAGGAACTCCCAAGTATTTGCCCAGATTAGTTGTACGCTGAATGGGGAGTTCGTTGCTTATCTGGCCAGCTTCATGAGGCCCACATTCGTCGAAAAGAAAATACGCGTCTTGGTCAAATTCACTTTTTGGTCGAATGCTCCACAGAAGGTTGTTAAGACCGTCGATAGCTCTTTGGCTTGGCTAACATTGGCTTCCCCAAACAGTACTAGATCGTCGGCGAAAAAAAGGTGCCAGATTTCCGGCCCCCGATTGCCCCACCGGAACGGTTTCCATCTTCCTTGACTTACCGCGTGGTCAATAAGATGGCTTAACCGTTCGATACAGAGAACAAAAATGTATGGTGACAGTGGGTCACCTTGGCGGATTCCTCTGGTGGGGGTAAAAAGGTCGGACAATTGTCCATTCCACGCCACTCGCATCAACACCGTCGTGATACACTTCATAATAATATTGCTCAAAAAAACTGGGACGTTTACAGCTTGAAGCGTATCGGATATGAAATCCCATCTGAGTCTGTCATAAGCCTTTTCTAAGTCCATTTTCATTGCAAAAAAACCACGCTTTCCTCGTTTCCGGCGCATGCTATGAATTATCTCCTGGGCAATAATAATATTATCTATAATTTGCCAGCCCGGGATAAAACTACATTGGGTAGGTGCAACACTTGGCCCAGATACGGCTTCAATCTGTTGGCTATGACCTTGGAAATCGTCTTGTACAGGACGGTACAGAGGCTAATGGGTCGAAATTGAGAGATATAAGTAGGGGATGGACTCTTTGGGAGGAGGACTAATATGGTTTGGTTCACCTCCCTGTCCCAGATGGTCGTCGTAAAAATTCTTTGGATAAATGAGACCACTGCCTGACCCACTATATCCCATTGGGATTGGAAAAACAGCGCCATAAACCCATCAATGCCTGGCGCTTTATTGGGGTTCATCCCCATAATCGCTGTTTTAATTTCATGCGCTTGGATCTGCGAAGCTAAATCAGTGACCGCCTCCGGGGGGAGGTTTGGAAACTCACGCAGATGAGGGATTCCTGGGTTTTCTTCCGCCTCCAAAGAATATAGCTGCGCAAAATAAGTGCGAGCCATTTACGCAACTGGTCTTGATCTGTAATTGCCGTATCCGTGTGATCTAGTAACCGTGCAATATTCAAAGACTTCCGTTTAGTCCGCGTCACTGTGTGGTAATACCGCGTATTCTGATCCCCGTGCGATATCCAGTCACACCTAGCCTGTTGATGCCAGTAAAGTTCCTCTTCACTAAGCACCTGTACTAACTCTTGGCTTAAACAATCCTCCAAATCCAGTAAATAAGGTGAGTGATCGCTGCCCAACCTCTGCCAGATTCCCTCTAATCTAGCCATTAAACGACGCTTCTTGTGAAAAATATTGCCAAAAACAGATTGATTCCAGTTTTGTAATTGAGCCGAAAAGCGAGGAAGAAATTGAACTAAAGCGTCAGGCTGGGGATGCCACGCCTGCATGACTAGTTGGGAGAACTCGGTGTGATTCAGCCAAGCGGATTGAAATTGAAATGGAGTAGGCGCCCTGGATCCTCCATGGGACCCCCTAAACGTAACCAGGAGTGGGCGATGGTCGGACCCCAAAAACGGGAGATGTTGGTTAACGGTATGTGGGAAATTTTCCAGCCAAGCTGTGGACTCGAGGATTCTATCGAGCCTAGCTTGTATGGTGCCCCGTTTTCAGGTAAATCTGGACTCCACATAGCCCAGGTCGTGAAGACCACTCTCATGAAACCAATTGCTAAAAGCTCGGTGTATCACAGATGTTGACGGAGATCCTCCCCTTTTATTGTCCATAGTCAATTTGGCATTAAAATCTCCCCCAATTAACCATGGCCGTGTCACGGTGTGACCAATTTCGCGCAGGATTGGCCAGAGATATTTTTGGGAGTTCTGTTGTGGGCTGGTGTAGATCGCCGAAAATTCGAAAGAGTGATTCTCATACTGAACAAGTGCATGAACAAATTGTTTATGAGCCACTAGAATTTGGATATTAAAAACCTTATTTCACAGCAGCCATATGCCCCCTTTAAAATAGTTTGCTTCCACTCGGAATGAAAAGTCGAATCCCAGACGTTTAATAACAGCGTCCGCTCGAATCCCGCTAATCCGAGTCTCAACTAACACCAGCAGCCCAATACGAAAGTGCCGAACGTAATTGATGAGGATTGTACGGAATCGGGTGTGACCCGCACCCTGGCAGTTCCAAATTAGTACTGACATAACGACGGGTAAAAATTTATTGCCCCTCACCCAGGGGGTATCCGGCACCATATCTGTCAGACCGCAATCCTCACCTGGCTGCGATTGGGACGCCATGTTCTCACTTTGGTCCGCTTTGGTCGGATCGTCACCCATGTGTGTGTCTTCTGGGCCCAGCCCTGTTGCGGGTACGGGGTTGAATAGGTCATCCTCGCCTTGCCCAGGGTCGGGTTGCCCGAACACCTCCCCTTCCATCATCTGTTGCGCGGGATGATCCGGGCTCTTGGGAGGAATTATCTCGTCGCAGAGGATATCTTGATGCGTATTGAGTCTGATAGCTTGGTGCTGGGCTGTGGCTGTCGGTTGATGGTGTCGAATGTCTTCGGATCTCGCTAACGGTAGTCGGGATGGGGCTGGACTAGGCTGGCCTGAGGCCCTGGGGGCAAAGCCAGGCCCTTCTTCTTTTGATTCAGCCCAGGATGGCCTCTAGCGCGGATTGGGCTGGGATGATGTGTGGGCGGCCCATCAGAGACGCTTGGCCCAGCCTGGAAGGTAAAGTTGCCTCCTGTGAACGATGTCGCTTGGTTCGGTGCTTTAAACGTTGGGTGTGGTGTTCGAGCTTCGCGATTGTCGTCTGCTTCGTCTCCAGATGCGAGAAGTTCAAAACGCAAATGGTGCTGTCTCGTACGAGAGTTGTTGGGGATTGCGGCTGTGGCAGGGATCTGTTGGGAGGGGACGCGCTGGGTGGACCGTTGGACCTGGATCCACGGTCCCAACCCGGTAGCGTTCCTTGCTGGTTGAGGAGGGGCTACGGCGGGTCGCTGACCTAGCTGCTGGGTCTGGTGCGCATTGCCCGCCGCCGGCTGGTTGGCGGCATGGCCTAGCGACACCTCCGTCATGGGTTGGGGATTGGGCGGTTCGGAAAGCTTCTCCGGACACCGCCCAATATTATGGCCTACTCTACCGCAAGCATAGCAGATATTTGTCAGACCTTCATATGCGAGGTGAATAGTCTCGCCGTCTAGATCGACAGTCGGACGCAGAGGTAAGTTAAGATCTATTTATATGGCAAGACGTGCGTACTTACCTCGTTGAGTTGCTGAGTCTAGTTTGATTGTCTGTCCTAGTAAGCTTCCGAGGGCGCGGAGAATGTCGGGGTGAAATCTTGTGATTGGGATGCCATAGAACCGCACCCAGATCACCGCCCTATTGATCTGATCGTGTGCCGGCCGGAAGTCAGGCGTCTGCCGCTGTATGGACAAGGCATGTCCGAAGATGAGCCACGGTCCATTGGTTAAGGCGTTGATGAAGTCGGCTTCCTCGATGAATTGGATGAGGTAAAAATCATAGTCAAGGTCGATAATCTTGATAGGGCCTCGGGGGCTCTAGAGTTGTTGTAGCCGTTGACATAATAATCTGTATCCGATCTTCCTTCCGAGCAGCTTGACCACCACTGCTTGCGACTAGTGCTTATCCAGTTGGGCCTTGAATTTGGTTGAGAGTTTAATTCCTTTCTCGTTTCCTTCCGAGATCACTTGAATGTCCCCCTCTTCACTTTCAATTGGGCGTTCTTGTGGCCATGGCCGATCCACTGCGGCAAGTCCTGCTTGGTGTCCATCGACCACTACGGTTCGGTAAGTCATCTTGGGAATGTGATTGGCGTCCTCGTCACGAGGCCTTATTCGGACTTTCTTGGACGGTTGACCATCAGGTTCTAAATCATCCGAGTTAGGTGTATTGGACATTCGGGTTACCGGGGGTGTGTTGGGTGGACTGGGACCCCGTTGGCGGGTGTGGTTTGGATTGTTGGGAAGAGTATAATGCAGATTGGTGATCGCAATGTTGCTAAGGATGA
>JAOSBN010000179.1:57669045-57682841 GCA_027563595.1 Erythroxylum suave | reverse complement strand
TTGAGTTTGATGTAATATGAGGCCACGGACATAGAGCCTTGTGAGATAGTTGCAATAGATTTTTGAATCTGAAATACTGCAGGTGCATTTTTCTGAGAAAACTGATCCTTGAAATCAGTCCACACTTGATATGCTGTTTTGGCGTGAACAACACCCTCTGCTAAATCGGTTTCAACCGAATGGGTAAGCCAAGAAAGAATTAGGCTGTTACACTGATTCCATAATGCGAATTCCATTGGTCTTTCTTCTTGGGATGGAGCTTCTAATGATCCGTCAATGAAACCCAACTTGTTCTTTGCGGTAAGAGCATGAATCATAGCTTTACTCCATGATTGATAATTTGCTCCATTTAACTTAACTGGTACGAGCATATGACCAGGTTGATCTGAATGATGGACATAATATGGATGTGAAGGATCCATATATTTTGTTGATGTTTCTGCAGCCATTTGTGATTATGTGAAAAGGAGAAAGGGCGGAAGCTTCAAGTGTACCCAGAATGTTGCTCTGATACCATATCAAATAAAGGAAGAAGAAAGTAGATTTATCGGTATTGTGTTTATTTCATTAACAATGCATCTGATTTATACAAATATCAGAGGATCAATCACCTCCTGTAATTAAGCTATATCATCTCTATTTACAGTAAGAATATACAGCACTAATGGGAAAGATAATTACTATCAATAAATCGATATTTTCCTTAATAAATGATAATTTTTAAAATATAAAAAATCAAACCGAAGAAAAAATAATCCCAACAAAAGTTTATTTTAGTTAATTTTATTATCTAATTATAATTTAAGATGAGACAAATAAAATTTAGGATATTACTAAAATTTTAAATAAAATTAAAGAATTAATTAAGTCCTTTTTTTTCACACGACCATGTAAAAATAATTTACTTAAAACCTTATATATTTTGTCGTTGCCAAGCAAGTCCTAGCAGCTTGGGATATTTTTACTATATGTAATATGATCACATCTTCTTCGTCTTCTTCTTTTTTTTAAATATAAATGGTCACGTCTCGGAAAGGATTGAAGAGAAGTGACTGAAATGCAAACTTGTCGACAAGATTATCGAAAGTGGGTGCAATAATGGTCGATAAAGGTTTGATTCCTTTGGGTCATTTGGTGTAACTAGAAGCACATGCACGGTTCCGGTTAAGTGTGACAAAAAGATAGTTTTGATAGTTAGTCTGTAATGATTCTTCATATCCTTCGGTTATGGACATTAGTTCATCTAAACAAAATAGAAATTTAATTAAAGAAGAAAGAGCTTATAAACGAATGGGGTTGGTGCTTGGTGGCATACGTCGGAGTTCCTAGAAGATGAAAAAAGAGAGCACTAGATCATAAAGCAAAGCATTCATAAATGTTTTGATGGTGAAAGGAATTAATGGAGTTGTTAGAAGTAATAAAGGGTCTCTAGTTGGCTACACCAGTTTAATGAATTCTTGGAAAATATGCAATAATTGGAGAATTACGTCTCGCACCGAAAGAGAGTCTGAGAAGGTTTGATAGTATGCAGCCTTATCTTTATAGAATAGAGAGGTTGTTTTATGTAGATTTATATGCTAATGTGACAACGAAAAAGTGATGCAAGTTAAAAGAGTCGATATGAAACTAATATGCTAAAAGAGTAGGTAAATAAAATTAAATAAGTAAATACATAAATAAAAAAATAGAACCAAAGAAAATACATGATATGGTGATTTACTGATACCTAATAAGTTGCAAAGTATGATCCTTAATGAATGTTTCTAGTTGTGCTAGGGGTCTTTGCTTAATAACACTGTGAGTATGACAATCTTACGATAGCAGATGACCTCGTGGGATTTTTTATCATACACCCGAGCTAACAAGCCAAGTAGTATGATAGGAAGAGTTGTCCATGACTCGCAACTATAATATACAGATAGGACACTGGGGTTGGACTTCCTAAGAGGTAAAAACATTACGTGAGCTTTACAGTAAACATCTCCTACTAACTTACTCGACTATTTTGGAGAATTACGTGTTTTAATTAAATTATTTAACAACTCAACAAATAATTTGACAGAATTTTTTATAATAAAGATTCGTATAAAAATGAAAATAATCCTATAATTTTTTAAAAATTTAAATTAGAGATAAAGCTGCGTATTATTGGACCTCTCGAGATCTTGCGTGTCAGTGAGATTATTAATGGGAGAGTTGTTGTTGTTACTTATTACTTTATCTTAAATAATTTTGTTAACAAGTTAGCAAATAGTTTGATGTAGTTTTTTTATAATAATGATTCATATAAAAAGGTGAAAATCCCATAATTTTTTAAAAATCCAAATCCCTAAATAAAATTATTTTCTGCAAATTATAATACCTTATAATAAACAATTTCAATCACACAACCATTTGGTTACATGGAGGCAATAAATTCAATAATACAAGATGTTTAAACCATAGTATTTAATCAAAATTAAGTTTTTTTTTAATTTTGAGCTTTCCAAGGTACAAAACAACAAGGGTTTGGATTAATTAAGTGGGGCATAAGGTTAAGCATCTATAATTAATCAACTGAGTACAGTACTTGGTGGTTGGCCGACTAAGACCATCATCAGAGAAACGATATTTGTGAGGCCGTGACGAGATTAGGAACTTCTATCCACCATGTTTGGACAGGACATGCAATTAGACCCCCTCTTAACAAACTACACTTATGTTGTTGCACTCATAGTTGTGTCCATCAAACCTTGACAAGCTTGGTCCGATATAGACATCCAATATTGGAGCTTTATTACCAAGCAGCAGAACAAGTATGTTACAATCAAACAGTAGTTGATGTAGAATGAGTTTTGATATGTCTGAAATTCTTGGATTTAGGTCTAATCTCGCTGTCTAAAGTTTGGCATAAGAACAGTTAAAATATAATTTGGGTTTCATTTATAATCTTCTTCTATTCGATGAACCTGCAAAACCAAACACTTAAAGAAGTCTGTAAATTTTCATTAAAACGTTATATATCATATTTTTTTAGAATATTTTTTACTTGTTTGATTATTTATCAAATTTAGATTTGTTAGGGTTTGATCTAATTAATACTGTGTTAAAGTCTAATTGTCCCACATCGGTAATAAAAGAGACTGATGTGAGATTCACAGGCTTATGAGTTCTCCCATCCTTTAAGCTACTTTTAGGGTTGATTCTCCCATAAGAGCTGTAATAATTGGTATCAGAGTTAACACCACTCCTTCAAGTCCTCGTGAGGTGGTGATGCTAGCATTACAGTGTTCGCTCGGAGTTAAAAGAGGTCTAGGGCACAGCCAATTAGCTGGTACGTGGGTAGTAACGCTGAAATAGCAGTGTTCACCTGGGGCTAAAAAAGGTCTAGCATACAGCCAATCCGCTGGTGCTATATAGGTTGCGAAGCGTGATGATTTGTTACGTTTTAATTATCCCACATCAGTAATAAAAAAGACTGATGTGAAATTTATAAGCTTATAGGCTCTCCACCCCTTCAAGCTAACTTTTGAGGTTGGTTCTCTCATATAAGACCTGTAACATACTAATTAACATAAAATAATTTTGGTTTGTCTGAAATTCTTGAATCAAGATCTAAATTTTTTATTTTAGATTAAAGTATATTATGACAGAGTTTGAATACTATGTAAGTTTTTATTATGACGTTATTTATCTCCTTCGTTGAGAAAATGTTTTCCTTTGTATTAGGGTTTAATATGTATCTCTTATTGATATTGTTTTTATACCAACTCAATTATCCAAAAGCTAGCATTTATGTGACATCTTAATGCATGATATTCATCTTGGTCTCACTATTAATTAGGGGTAAGGCCTACATTGAAGAAACGTGCAAGATATAAAACAAAAATGGTTTACTTTAATAATGCATACAGATCGCTCCCTTACTCTCAAATAAAACCAACCTTCACCAAGAAGAAACGTAGAAGCTGATATAGAAAGAAAGTTTGGCTGTAGTAGCTTTAAAAGACATGGTGCGTGCTCCAATTCAAAACGTGAACTAACTTAGATTTGGTCCCTAAGCATATGCATATAGATATATAAACATGTGGATACGAAGGCCTTTGCTTCTTTTGCAATCTAAATTTCAGCTTTGTTTCTGATGCTGACACACACACCTTCCGAGTTTCGATCTGTGTCACTCAGCTCCTGAAATTGGTAATAACATGCGTTAGTGGTAAGAGTTTGTTCCTCCAATCTTCCAACTCGGTGGGTATGAGGTTTGAATTGTGATAGTTTCTTATTTTGCTAAGTCACAAAGATAAATATTAAGACTGAAGTAAATAACAGTTGAATGGAGCTGGTGGCTCGATTTGGGTATCAACATCGTTCTTAAGATGGTATTATTAGTAAGAGTTCTCTAAGCATCTCATCAAGCTCAAGCAATACCTATTTTCTTAAAAGTTGAGGCTCTCCAGCTTTTTAAGGATAGAAGATTGAGAAAGGAAATAAGTTAAACTTCTAAATATTAATAGTAATAATCTAATTTTTTGAAAATTTCTATTTAGTATCTAAATTTTTTAGTATTTTATAATCTTAACAACTCACCTCAAAATGTTAATGTTTTATTAATTTGGACAATAAAATCATTTTTATCTATGACATATATAAGATTATAGTAATGGACAATTAAGCATTCACTAGGATTAATACACTCAATCCATAACTCATACTTTATGACACGGGATCAGATCTCCTGTACTAGTTATGATGTTCCTATCATTTTCTATTAAATCTCATCTACATATTTATATGAGTCTCACATAAATGTATGGATGAGATTTAATGAAACAAAGTTAGAAGAGAGTAACTGGAACAAAGAATTTGATGGGTTATGATGCACACTCATAATGCATAGCTCATACGTTGTGTGTTATTCACGTAAATTCTTAATTGATTATTAACATTTTATGTGTAAAACAAATTTCATTAATCAAATCAATAAAACATTAATAAAATTACAAAATCTTTCTATATTATTATTGTTAAGCGATTGTTTTACTTAAAAACTTAAGTTATTATATGAGGCCAACTTAATTGATTTCATATATTCACTAACACATCACTTCAAGTGAGCTTGAAACTTGTACATGCTCATTTTATCTTGCGCTAAATTAATTAGGTTGGTGGTAGAATTTAAACTTACGACCACTTGATTACAAAGATTCTAATACTATATTAAATGACCATTTTACTTAAAAACTTAAACTGTCACGAGACTAACTTAATTAATTTTATATATTCATTAACTTAAAAACTTAAACTTTCACGAAACTAACTTAATTAATTTTATATATTTACTAACAATTATGAAAATCCCTCAAATTGTCTTGGAATCTCATCGTCAATACCTCTCATGTTAACTAAAACTCGTCCTACTTTTGCTGGCAGGAGGCACCACAAGCATTTAATCCCTCCAGGATTTGCTTGTCTTCTTCTTCACGTGAGAGCACATTAGATCTAGCTAGGTTTTGCATGTGGAAGTTGCGATTCCACTCCATGTGTCGACTTTATCCTGGTGAATTTAAAGTCTCAAAGATGGAGAATCCAATCAAACTCGAAACTTTACGATGGATGGACGATGGAATTCCCTCACGTGGAGACACATCCAGGTGATCCTGGATCATCGTCTTTAGGATGGGGAAGTGGATATGTTGGATTATACTTTGGAAAATGACAAATACTGAGACTAGAATAGTAGGGTAGATATATAGCATACATCACACGGTTAAAACGAGGGCTTTTATACATGGGATCTTCTTAATTCTTGTACGTCACTTAGAATATGTATATTTTTTATATGTATAGATATAAAAAGAACATTTCTTAATGGGACACTATTAAGAAAACAAGTTTCTTACATTTTTTTGTTTGAAGATTTAGGGTTTATTTGATTAGAAGTTAATTAATGAATGAAATGAAATGAAACAAAACGAAATAAAACAGTTTATAATGGAATACAATGTAAAATAGTGAAAAGTTGTTTAGGAGGGATAGAAGGGTCATAATGTAATGTAGTAAAATGTTGTTTGGAAAATGGATAGAATGAAATGTAATGTATAATAAATGACTATTATACCCCTGATATTAAAATAGTTATTGTAAGATGGTTAACGTTATGATTTTAAAACAGAAATCTTGTTCAATGAAAAAGTCAAGATTGTGACTTATTCAAGTCAAAACCGTGAAAAATAATTTTTTTATATATTTCTATTTTAAAATAATAAAAAATTTATTAAATTTTTAATATTTTATTATTAATTATATACAATTTATTATTTATTATATAAAAATAATAAAATTGTGGATCGTAATAGATATTTGTGTGTGTGATAAGCTTGTGGACCGTAGGGTTAGAAAAAATAATTGGTTTAAGAAAAATTATTGAAGGTATATTAGGTAGTATGTATTTATTAGTTTATGTTTCATCCTAAGCTCTTCGAATTGGAAGTTTCTTGTTTTCACTGTTTAGGATGGAATGCAACGTAGCATGAAACCCTCCGCTTTCATCTCATTCCGTTTCATTCCATTATAAAACCCTCAACTGCTTCCATCTCAATCCATTATGAAACCCTCAACCAAACAATAGAAGCGTGTTACATTCCATCTCGTTTCATTACTAACTCCTCAATCAAATAGGGCTTTCATGATTCAACCATAGTGCTTGCAACACCAATATCTAACAACTTGAATCTCACTCTTTTTCCATATTTATAAAAGGGGTAAAATTTCTTGATCCTGATAAATAAATTCTTTAATTTTTAAAAAGTATCAATACCTCTTCTATAGTTTTGATCAAACTTGGAGAAGATTGTAGCTTCCTTCAAAAATAGTACCTCCGTACTAATCTTCGGTATTGAGAATTTATCATTCCATAAGAAATCATTTAGAGTTTTATAGTCAATAACTAATCACTTTTTTCGTTAATAATATATAAATCTATACAAAGGTTTAACAAATCTAGCTCTTATGAAAAATTTAAATAGATACTATATATTAGAAAAAATTAAAGATATTATTAATTGAATTAATTCATAAGTGCACTTATATCTAATAAAATTTTTATGATTATTTACTCAATTATATTGAACAAACAAAAAATTATAATTTAGTATATATGATAAAAGATTAAGGAAATTTAAAAGTTAAAGATTATTAAACTATATATTTACGGTTGGTTAAATTTAATTCCTAGTAAAGATTATTACTTTTAAGAGTTGGGACATAAAAGAAAATCATTTATTAAGTTGCAAGAAAAAGAATTTTTTAAATTTTAATTAATTTGACAATTAAATTAATGCTGATTAAATGATATCAACATTAATAACAACTTAAATAGGAAAAAAAAGAACTAAAAAAGGAAATTGTTTCTTTAATTATATAACATAATTTAATTAACACAATTATAGGTAAAGTTTGCCTTCCCATCAACATCAATTTCCCTACCCACCACCCATTAAGTTCAGTTCTTCTCTATAAATGTAAAGGATCAAAAGGTTTGCTCTCTCCAACTCTCAAAACACCCAAACAAAAAAGAAAATAAAAGAAAAAAGATGCTTCTTACAGCACAGAGTTCCCACACGTACCCGATAATGCCGGAGGTACAATACAATATCTTAATAACACAAAGCAAATAAGAATCTGCTTAACTCTCTCTCTCTCTCTCTCTCTCTGTGGTTCTTTATCATGTCTTCTTCTTTGCTTATTATCTATTCTGTTTTGGATATTGACTAGGTGGTGCAGGAGCTAAAGAAAATGGCAGACATAGGCTTTCCCATAGCGACCATGGGCTTGGTAGGTTATTTTAAGAACATGGTCCTAGTTGTTTGCATGGGAAGGCTTGGAAGTCTGGAGCTTGCTGGTGGTGCTTTAGCTATCGGTTTCACCAACATCACTGGTTACTCGGTGCTTTCAGGTCTGGCCATGGGGATGGAGCCTCTGTGTAGTCAAGCTTTTGGTTCAAGAAACATGTCCCTAGCGTTTGTTTCTCTGAAGAGAACGATTTTCATGTTACTTTTGGCTTCAGTACCGATTGGTTTTCTATGGGTCAACCTCAAACCTCTCATGCTTGGTCTCCATCAAGACCCTGATATAACTGGAGTTGCAAGTGCGTACTGTCTCTTCACCGTCCCTGACCTTATTGCTAATAGTCTTCTTCACCCTCTACGCATATACTTACGTAGCAAAGGGACCACATGGCCATTAATGTGGTGCACTTTCGTATCTACTCTTCTTCACCTCCCTATCACAATATTCCTAGCTTTCACTCTCTCTCTCGGGGTCCCTGGAATCGCAATCTCCAACTCTATCTCCAACTTCAACACCCTCTTGCTTCTTCTGAGTTACATCTACTTTACTCGCACACCTGACCAGTCTCTGGACTCTTCAGAATCAACAGAACCGCTGTTACAGTCTTCATCATCAACTTCCCTTGGAGCGGAATGGATGGTTCTGCTTAGGTTGGCCATACCAAGCAGTGTAGCTGTTTGTTTAGAGTGGTGGTGGTACGAACTTATGACGATTCTCGCAGGTTACTTGGACAATCCACGAGTTGCTCTAGCAGCTTCAGCTATAGTGATTCAAACAACTTCCCTCATGTACACATTACCAACATCACTCAGTGCTTCAGTGTCTACAAGAGTAGGCAACGAGCTTGGAGCTGGAAGACCATACAAGGCACGTTTGGCCACGGTGGTTGCCATAGGACTAGCTCTACTCAGTTCATTACTCGGGTTGTTGTTGACCACCTTAGGGAGAGAACCATGGGGTAAAGTTTTCTCTGCGGATGGTGATGTTCTTGAGCTAACAATGACTGTACTACCAATTATTGGTCTGTGTGAGCTCGCAAACTGTCCTCAAACGACAAGTTGTGGGATTCTGAGAGGAAGTGCCAGGCCCTGTATTGGGGCAGGAATCAACTTGTACTCGTTTTACTTGGTGGGTGCACCGGTAGCCATAGTCCTAGCCTTTGTTTCGAAACTAGGGTTGGTGGGTCTCTGTTATGGTCTCCTAACAGCTCAAATTACATGTGTGGTCTCAATCCTAGTGGTGGTTTACAGGACAGATTGGGAAAGAGAGTCGTTAAAGGCCAAACACTTGGTGGGCAAGAGTGACTCCTTTGCACATGCAGACCAAACTCTTGTATCTGAACAGGGTGACGTACAAACACAATTTCTGAAACAAGTTGATGTTTAAAATCTGAAAATTTCGGGGAAGATCATGTACAGTTAAGGGTTTAATTCCTCAGAATATTGGAATTATTAGAATGACTTGACTAATTGAGACTTATGTAGTATAGTGTTCCTTATGTTTATTGGAGCTTGTCGAGGATTCACCTGTTCTACTACTTTGTGCTTGACAAAAATCCCATAAGAGAAAACTACTACAGGACACGTTCTGATTCTGAAAAGTGCAAGAACATAAATGGATTCGCTTCCAGTAAACGAACCAAGTAATCATAAGTTTCGCGCTAGCTCTATAGCCGGATGGATAGGTTTGCTTCAATTCCCAATTCACGTACTCTGTTTTACGTGGAAACAGGGGAGGCTTTCGTTTTGTCAACTATGGTTTGAGAAGCTAGAGAATCGCAAGTAATCAGCTACTTTTGGTTCCCTAAAAGTCAATTCCAAGATCAACCCATCGTGCATAATTAACTTTCCGATGGCCACTCATTAAGGACCGGAAGGTTGGCCCGACCCGATCCCCTCTAAAGTTAATAGATTAGGTTTAGTTTGAATTAATTTTAAGTCGAATTCGTTAATCTAAATGATTTAAATTTTTTATAATGGCTTTTACGGGGGAAGAATTTTGATCTTTTAGTTGTGGTAGCTCATCGTCAGTTTATTCATACTACGGTTAAATATGCCTCAGGCTCTTTTGATCTAACCATCATTTATGCTAGCCCTCAATCTTCTAATCAAAACATGCTCTAGTCTTAGTTACGGTGGCTAGGTAGGACGATACATTGACCATGATTAATTGGAGGCGATTTTAACACCAAATTGGAAGCTTCAGATAAAATTAGTAGAGTCATTTCAGCTCGAGTGCTGAATAAACATTTTTGGGATTGGGTGTATCGGAGTGGTCTACATGATTTGAGATTTGTTGAGTCAAAATTTACCTCGCGAAGAGGACTGATTCAAGCTCGACTGGACCGAGTGTTTGGATCCACATCCTAGCTGGAGGAATTTCCTCAAACGGTGAACCATCATCTCCCATTTCTTGGTTCAGATCATTGGCCACTCTTGATTCATTTCGACCGGCCCAAACCTTGAACCATAGTTTCCCGTTTTTAGATTCCAAAATGCTTGGCTAACTCACGCAGAGTTCCGTGAGATGGTTGCAGCGCATTGGCATCCAGCAGAGGAGAAGTTGAGTACGAAATTAGCATAATTTTTTACCTACCTAATGCGACCAATGGCGCATGGCAATTTCGATTTGCTTTTGACTTTGGAGGATCGATTGAGTGGCGAGTTACAAGAAGTGCTATGTGAGGAGGAGCTTTTTTGGCACTAGAAAGTTCGGTATGACAGATTATCGAAAGGGGATAGTAATACTAAATATTATTATACTCTCACCCTTTCTAAAAGGAAGAAAATACACATCGAACGACTCCGTGATTTCAGTGGTTTGCTAATCTCTGATCCCGCTCAACTGCGGCTCTTCACCAAGGAGTATTTTGTTCAGCTTTATGTTAGTAACGCAGGACCACAATCCCGGTTTCCGATAGTAGGAGCTTTTCCTGGATTGTCGACGGAGGGGGTTTTTGATCTTAATTTGCTAGTTCAAGACACTAAAATCAAATATGCGGTTTTTGAAATGCCTCCCAATAAAGTCCCTGGAGTTGATGAATTCAATGCTTTATTTTTCCAACATCAATAAAGTACAGTTGGTTCAGCATTAGTAAAGTTTATCTAGCAACTCAGTAAGTGTTCTGTCTCGAACGATGGAAACAGGAGCTGAACCAAACCATACTGGTATTGATACCCAAAATACCCTCTCTGACTAATATAACTCAGTTTCGACCAATTAGCTTATGTACAGTGATTTACAAAATTATTTCTAAGGTCCTTGTTAATAGATTGAAACCCCACTTGGACCATCTCGTGGCAGTCAACCAATGCGGTTTTATATCTGGCTGACATATTACTGATAATATCATCATAGCACAACAGATTGTTTATTTGATGAGAAAAAAGAAGAGGAAGACAGGGTATCTTGCTATCAAAGTAGATTTGGAAAACCATACAACCGTCTCTGTTGGGATTTTATCCAAGATATTTTAATGGATATTAGGATCTCAACTAACTTACTTTGTGTCATTATGAAATGTGTCACTACGGTGTCATTAAAAGTTTTGTGGCAAGGCACACTAACTGAACCCTTTACTCCATCAAATGGTATACGGCAAGACAACCCGTTCTCGCCTTGTCCTTTTTTGTTATGCATGGAACGGTTAAGTTCCCTTATCTCACACGTGGTGGCACAAGGACATTGGAAACCACTAAAACTGAGCCCTACAGGGCCTCCAATCTCCCACATTTTCTTTGCCGATGATCTCGTCCTATTTGTCGAAGCAACAGAAGTTCAAATGCAGGTGATTGCACGAACTTTAGACTCCTTTGGTCAGGTATCAGGTCAAAAGGTTATTACCGCTAAAACTAGAATTTTTTTCTCCACGAACATTCCTCGAGCCAAAGCGCGTCAACTCAGTCAAACCCTTCATATTCCATATACAACAAATTTTGGCAAATATTTTTTGTTGATTCATGAGCACACCACAAGAAATACTTATCAGTACATTCTTGACAAGGCCCATCAGAAATTAGCGGGCTGACGTGCCTGAGTTTTGTCTCTAACAGGGTAGGTTACTTTAACCCAGTCTGTAATAGTGTCATTGCCAATATACACGATGCAGACAATGAGACTCCCATGGCAATTATGTGATGATTTGGAGAAATTAATGAGGAATTTTATATAGGGACCAACGGACGTTCAACAAAAACTGCATCTAGTTAACTAGGAAGCAGTGTGTCAACCAAAAAAGGCAAGGGGCCTCTTCGTTCCTTAAATGATGCATTACTCACAAAGTTAGGATGGGAATTGATTACTAAGCCTATTGCCTTTTGGGTCCAGATCCTGAGGGCAAAATACCGGATAGATAACCACTACATCCTACTCACGATAACTAGGCTAGGAGCTTTTGTAACTTGGTGGGGGATTTCAGCTATTTGGTGTTTTTTACACCAAGGATTAAAATAGAAATTGGGTACTGGGCAGCGCATTTTATTCTAACTGGATAATTGGATAGCGGACTGGGGCCCACTACTTTGTGTGGCAACTACTCAAATTCCAGATAGCGAGCTTTCCATTACAATTTCGGATTATACCAACGAAACTGGATCCTAGCAATGACATTCATTCCAACATTTTCCTCCTTCCACAACTTGTATGACTATTGCAGGAACCAATCCCAATGTAGTAAGCAATCGTGAAGATAGTTTTTTTTCAACAAAGTGAGGGGATGTAGATGCAGTCTAACCTAACGAAGCAAGTTCCACTTCGTTAGATAGCATGGTCTATTAATTATGGCATCACTTGCTGGTTTGTTTGGCAATGGTGTAACAAATGTCTCTTTGAGGAGGGTTTTGTAAGGCTAGAGGTAGGATTTAGGATCGCACTAGATTACGCTAGTTGGGTCGAACTGACAAGCATAATGGAAAACCGTGTATTTAGGAATCAGGTTGTCCTTTTGGGTAGTTTCGTTGGGTGGACAAAACCACTGAAATGTTGGGTCAAATTAAATACAGATGGTGCGTTTAAACTCGGTCCCAATCAGGCTATTGTTGTAAGATTAATTCGGAACTGTCAGGGTCAGCGGTGTGGTGGCTTCCAACAAAATATCGGCAAGGGTTCGGTAGTAACTGTAGAACTCTATGGCGTCCATTCAGGCCTCAGCCTAATTTGGGAGCTTGACTATAAACGTGTGCTCATTAAAGTGGATTCCTTAAAAGTTATTAACATTATCTCATCTTCTTCCCACTTAGTTCTCTTTAAGGAAAATTTTTTGCTCACAGGTATACGAGTGTTACTCCACTGGGTATGGGAGGTGCAATGACAATATATCTATCGAGAAGGGAACCAGTGTGCGACAGTTTGGCTTCGCTCGCCTGGCTTTCAAGCCCAGGACTGCATATTCTTCGGGAGTCGCCGAGGGCCACGCGAGAGTTTCTAGCCCGTGACATGAAAGGAGAATCATATCGCCGAACACTACGCTAGTGGTGTTTCGTTTTCTTTTTATCTGTTTTTGGGGTCTTTCCTTGTATAATAAAAAATTTATTATTATTTATTACTAAAAGCTATCTTTTATGGTTAAGACGATAAGTCAAGAAATTTAAGATTTGAAAGATTAAACCGGTATTAGACCTTTATAAAATCGGTTAATAATTAAATAAAATTAAAGAATTTAAAATATGATTAAAAAAGAATATTTTTACCCTAAAAAAATTAAATTTAAATTTAAAAATAAACCGTTAAATAAAAATTAATCAATTTATTTTACGTTATAAAAAACTGATTAATTTATAAAATATGATCAATCAATTAATAAAATAATCAGTTTTTAACAGCAACGTTATTAAACTAAACCAAACTATAAATTTTAAAACTAAACTGAAAAGTTAACCTTGCAATTGCTTGTCCAATTTTCACACTAAGGTTTTTAACGGAGATTTAATTGATGGAGTTCATCAATTAAATCTTTGGACCTAAAGAGTCCT
>JAOSBN010000179.1:57637066-57655014 GCA_027563595.1 Erythroxylum suave | reverse complement strand
AAAACTTAAATCAAACCTAAACACTAACCACTAAAGTAGCTGTCTAGACAATATTATGCCATAGTTACTTATACCGACACTAAGTTCTATGGCATTATCTTATTCTCAAGCTCCATCCGTACTCTGTTATTGCAAGACTAAGTTGCCAAATCGGATGCTATGACATGGTGATGCGAGGTATTTCCATGTCTTGGACCTCACAAAGAAAAACGTCACGAAAAGAACATCATTCTCCTTCAGACGGCTAAATATCACACCTTGACATTCACCACATCACAATTTCACTTCAAGAATTCAACTACAAGTCAATAGTTAGAAACCTAAAACAGAAACTCTTAACCACTTCTCTTAGAGTCAAAGATCAACTAGGCTAAATGAGAGTAAACCGTTACTGCCTCTGCAATAAAGACAAGTGTGAATTCTCCAATCAAAGCATAGATCTAAAACTTTACTTCTCAAATATAGCATAAAACTGCTCTGCCAGCAATCAATGAACCCAACCAAGAATGAAGAAACACAAATTCACTTGTCTACCGGGAAACACAACAAGAAGCACCAAATCTGAGCTAAATCCAATTGGGAAGTGCCCAGAAAAGCAAAGAGTGTGAATATGGATTACCAAAATTGCGACCAACGATGCAATGCCAAGTGGGTCCATGCTTTCTATCGAACTCCTTCTTTACATGCTCTGCCACGTCCTTCTCTACGCTGTGTTTATCAAAAGCCTGAGAACCAAAAAGCACCGACCCAAATCAAGTACCAACAAAATTAACAAACACCCAGAAGAAAAAAACAATCAAATCATGGAAAAGAAACAAAATTTGAAGCGAGTTTCCTCAGAGAACTAACAGCGATCGCTATATCGACAGCCTCTTTCTGCATGTCTTCTTTCATATCAGCATTTTTTATGACGATTTTCTTGGTGGCGGGTGGTGCCACCATGGGAGAGAGTTTCCGGTCAGCGGAGTTGAGTTTCACGGGTAGACCTCCGGTGACGCTTCTCTTTGCTTCTTCAGTACTCATCTTTTGGAATTTTACTATTGCCTTGCTCCGAGGTTAAGAGTAGACTTGGCCTTCCTTTCGTGGGTCTTCTTTTGGAACCCTATTATTGTGTTATTATTTTGATTTTTAATTTCTTTCATTCATAATTATGTACATTTAAAAATATTAAAAATAAAAATAATATTATGAATGAACTAAATTTACTTGTAAATTTAAAATCAAACTTAATAAATAGTAAATTAAAATTAATTGATCAAATCTAAATAATTTTTTAAAGACAATACAAAAGTTTAATTAAATATGCATACCTTAATTTTCAAATAAAATAATTAAACAATTCAAATTTCTCTTATAATTTGTGTTATTCTAAAAATCTTTTTATGATTATAAATTATAAAAATTTAACATAATATTATATAATCGCTACTTAATATTCTTTTTATAAAAAGTTCATTGCAAATTTTAATAGCTTTATTAAGGATAGCAATAGGCTGCAACCCGTAGCCTGACCCGATCATGGGCTACCAAACTTGTGTCCTAATCCTCAGCTTGACTTCATTTTGTCGCTTTTAGTCGAGCCTCAAGCCTGAATGGCCCAAGTTTGAGTCCGAGCTCGGGTCTGAGTCCGAGCCCGAGTCTGGGCAATTAGTTACAAGGATAACAATGGCAAGTAAAAAGCAGAAATCCAGTAATATATAATATTACCCTTAACTAATAAAATATTTATACTATTTTAAGTTAAATATAATCTTAGTGTAATAATTGTTTTTAACCTAATTTAGTAATAGGATTTTATTTATATTTATAACATTTTCATTAATTAATAACCAAAACAAAAATTAGCCACTTAAAAAGCTTCCTTTATTGTTCATAAATGTGTTGTAATACTTTAATGTACGTTTTAGTTACATATAAGTATGTAATTAAACCCATCATTAAGGTTCTAAGTTGGGTAATAATTGATATAATAAGACAATCCCTCGTGATTAATCCAATAATTGATCCGATTGTGTCGGTTTGCACACATTAAGCAATAATAAATGATTATGATGATTTATTTATAATTAATACTTATTTAATAATTAATGCCCTTAATTTTCATTTAATTTGTAATTATTTTAGATATGTATATATATTAATTAGTTTAATCAAATAATTAATTTTATTAATGAAAGTCAGACGGCCAAGCTGTTCGATGGATTGATAGTGATGGGACGGAAGCATCGAAGTGTGTGACCTTCTACACCTAATTCCACCTCTTCACTCTTCTTGGCTACACTGCTCTACACCCGCTTCCATGTGATCCCCGAAAGCTTAACTGGATTGATCCATGACGTCAAGGCTGATCATATCGTACGTTTCAGTTACGGGACCCACTCTACTTTACACGTGGCTTGCTGTAGTGGAAACACGATCTCTACACGTATTTAGCGTTTCGAGGCTAAACGTTAGTAAACTGTCTCGAACTCGCAGGAAGAGCGCGTGAATGCACCACCCGGGTCATGGACCGATAGGCCCGATCTAAAACGTAACTCACACCCTCAAATCCTGGAAGTGAACTCAGACATCCTCATCCACAAGCACCTGTGAGATACACGCTAAGATATTATAAGTATACCGTATAAACCTCGTTGAACAAAAATACATATCTCTATCCATTATCATCATTTCCGTCTCTGTTCTGCGTCACACTCAGTAATCTAAATTTGGGTACATCACATTAACTTCTACAACTGTAACTTCATCCGACACTACACGACACCTTTGGTCTATATATCACAAATAGGAATAGTTGCTAAACCCAATTTAGCGGAGTCGACGAAGCAAAACCCATCTCAGAAGAGTTGAATCGAAGATGAGCAGCACCGGAAAGGGAAGAACCACTATTGAAGTGGGACCTGATGGGGTGGCTCTGATTACCATCATCCATCCTCCTGTCAATTCTCTGTCTTTTGATGGTACTTCCCTCTTTGGTTTTGAGTTTTTGTTGTCACTTGGGTCGGGATCTTATTTGTTTTGTTCATTTTTTACTGACCCTTTTGAGATTGTAGCTTGATTTTAGTGTTATGGTCTGAAATTTCACTGCTTGGATAGAAAATCAGTGGATTTACGTTTTGGATGTATCGGTAAATTGAGTGGTTGGATTGTGGGACTTATTAATCTCTGTGTCTCTCAGTTTTGAACGGCTTGAGAGAATGTTATGAGCAGGCCTTAAGGCGAGATGATGTGAAGGCCATTGTTATTACAGGTTTGGGCTAAAAGATTATTGATTATTAATACTATAGAGCTATGTTTCATGAAACCGTGGTCTGGAATAACATTTTGAGTTGTCTAATTAAGATATCATGTCAATGGAGCAGGAGCAAAAGGGAAGTTTTCTGGGGGGTTTGATATTACTGCATTTAGTGGAATTCAATCTGGAAAGCTGGGTATGTTCAACAATGTCAATTTTCTATGTTCTGGTAATTCATTGCTCTGAATTCGATTGAACCCGATTCTGTTTTCTCAGAACAACCAAAGCCTGGTCTTATATCAGTTGAATATTTCACTGACACATTTGAAGGTATAATTGTGGTTTTGTTTCTCTTCTTCATTGCTTTAATGCTTACCTAACTTACTCTATATCAGCAATTTGAATTCTTTTATTTGTATCGTAGCTGCTAAAAAGCCGTCTGTTGCTGCAATTGATGGGCTTGCCTTGGGTGGAGGACTAGAGATTGCAATGGTATGTGTCATTTTAAGTGTTGCCTCTTTAAATCTTTCTGTTTGACTTGCTCATACTGTTTCAAATTCGTGTTTCAGACATGTCATGCACGAATCTCAACCCCCAGTGCGCAGCTTGGCCTTCCCGAACTTCAACTTGGTATAATCCCTGGTTTTGGAGGTACGTTAGAGGATTATTAAAAGATATACATCCTGCAGTATTTTCTTCTTCTTCTTCTTTTTTTCAAAATCTAAGTTTCTGCATCCTATATATGCGCTCTTTACTTGTATATAATTAATAGAAGGTTGTAGGGAACACAACTGATTCGTGTATGGAGTGGTATTCCAAGGAGTTACTTGTTTTGTTGTACGTGACAACACTGGAATCTAGAATGTGGACATAGTTTATAATGATAATAAGAGAGCTGTTTGGTTTTCTTCATCTAGGTGAAAGAACCATAGGCGATATCCATGTGAAATATGTCTGAGTGAATAAAATTATGAAAACTAAGTTGTTACTGGTTACTTCTTGTAGATGTTTATGTAACACTTTTGAGATAATAGCAATTATTATTTAACGTCCTGAAGATAGCTCAGGGAGTGCTCTTCTTCTTTGAGACTTGAATCTCGAATGAGTTAAGGCACCAATGTTAATGGCATAGTTCAAGTATCCAAGTATTATGCCCTACAGTTTTTCTTGTGATGTGTGGATATTCTCCAAATCTGAATTCTGTTAGGATTGAAATATGATCTGGCCTTGTTGTAAGTGCATTTCCAGATATGATTTCGGATTGACTACCATACAATAAATTGTGCATGATACTTGTTAAGACTTGTTTTTTGATGGTGGGTCTAATGACTCTGAGTTGGTTCAGGAACGCAGAGACTTCCACGTCTTGTTGGTATCTCAAAAGCCCTTGAAATGATGCTGGTATGCTGTAGCTAGAACTGCTTTTGTGTGTCTTTTACAATTTTGATTTTCCATATGGATGTTTGTCAATTAATGTCTCTATCACTTCCTTCCTTTTGCCACCGCTCTCTTTTCTCCATCTCCCCATAAAATAGACATCAAAACCAGTAAAAGCAGAGGAAGCACATTCTTTGGGCCTTGTAGATGCTATTGTTTCGCCTAATGAGTTGGTTAGCACTGCACGTAGATGGGCCCTGGATATCTTGGAACGTAGGAGACCATGGATTATTAGTCTTTACAGGACTGACAAATTAGATCCCCTTGGTGAGGCAAGGGATATATTCAAGTTTGCAAGAGCACAAGCCCGTAAACAAGCTCCAAACTACAGACATCCCATATTGTGCATTGATTCTGTTGAAGAGGGCATAGCTTCCAGCCCCCGGGCTGGTCTGTGGAAGGTTGTACCTCATTACATCTTTTTGCCTTTTTTACGGAGTACTTAAAGAGTGTGCAACTCTGTGACAAGTTTTTGATATTGGCAGGAAGCTGAATCTTTCAAAGAACTAGTTCAGTCAGATACCTGCAAGAGCTTGGTCCATGTCTTCTTTGCTATGCGAGGAACTTCTAAGGTTGTAATGCTGTTTAACTTGCTGAATCGTTAAGTATTCGTCTAAGCAACAAATTGTGTACTACTTTGATGGGATAGATCATTTCTTATGTACTTGGCTTCAAGTTCAGTATGATGTACTCTGCAGGGCATGTGTTACACTTTGATCATACTTGAACTAAGGATACTAGCATGTTGTCATTGGTTCTATGCTATATGAGTGCAGTACGTTTACTTTCTCGGGTTCTCCACCATGCAAGTTTATTAGATTTTATTGCCTCATTCTACGTCAGGTCCCTGGAGTTACTGATCGAGGGTTGGTGCCAAGAAGAGTGAAAAAGGTTGCTGTTCTTGGTGGGGGACTGATGGGTTCGGGAATAGCAACTGCATTGATTCTCTCTAATTATCCTGTGATCTTGAAAGAAGTGAATGAAAAGTTTTTGGAGGCTGGAATAGGCAGAGTTCGAGGTGAGGACCCGTCCTTGTCTTATGAGTTTTTGCTTTGTTATCTATAAACTCAAATCTTTGTTGGTTCTTTTAGCAAATCTACAAAGCCGTGTGAAGAAAGGGAAGATGACTCAAGAGAAGTTCGAAAAGACCATCTCGCTTCTTAAAGGCATCCTTGATTATGAAAGCTTTAGAGATGTAGACTTAGTCATAGAGGTACCAGAAACAACTCCTGTATTTTACATTGTTTTAACATTTTGATTGTGATCCTCAATTTGAAAGAGCTTACTCCTCAATATTTGATCCTCATAATAGGCTGTCATTGAAGATGTTTCCCTGAAACAAAAGATATTTTCTGATCTTGAAAAGTATTGCCCACCACATTGCATACTCTCAAGCAACACTTCCACAATTGATTTGAATTTGATCGGTGAGATGACCAAGTCCAAGGATCGGATTATTGGAGCTCATTTCTTTAGGTAGCTTCTGGTATCTTATTATTGATAACTTCAACAACTTTTCATTTTCAAATGAGCCAACAACCTTTCCTCCTCACACAGTCCTGCCCATGTTATGCCCCTATTGGAAATTGTTCGTACCAAGACAACATCTCCCCAGGTAATTGTGGATCTTCTTGATGTGGGAACGAAAATAAAGAAGACCCCTGTCGTGGTGGGAAACTGCACAGGTTTTGCTGTTAATAGGATGTTCTTCCCTTATACTCAAGCTGCTATGCTGCTTGTTGAGCGAGGGACTGATCTTTATCAAATTGACAAGGCAATCACCAAATTTGGAATGCCAATGGGCCCATTCCGGTATGTGATACTCTGTGAAATTCCTGTTTTTATATTTTCTTCTTCTGAATGACTAGGTTATGATTGCATTCAGCTTTGATATTAGTGTTAAGGTGTTCTGAATAAGGCGTTCTGATAACTTTAACTATTCATGCAGATTGGCTGACCTAGTTGGTTTCGGTGTGGCTGTTGCCACTGCCTTGCAATATCTTGAGAATTTCCCAGAGCGGACCTATAAATCCATGATTATTCCCCTAATGCAAGAAGATAAAAGAGCTGGTAATTTTATTCCCTTAATATCCAAGTCCCCTGTAGGCCCAACATTATTGATCCTTACATCTGATATCATTGAATGTAAACAACGCTTTAGTTGAATCCATATGGTAATTACAACTATTCGATCCTCAGGTGAAGCTTCTCGAAAAGGGTTCTATTTGTATGATGATAAGCGCAAAGCTAGCCCCGACCCTGAAATAAAGAAATACATTGAGAAGGCCAGAAGCATTTCTGATGTGGCCATTGATCCCAAGGTTCTCTTTCTTTGCTTTTCCTGTTACTTCCAGGTTAACGTCACTTGTTTTATGGCAAACTACAAACATCTTACGTTGCTAAGGACAAAAACATGTTTTGTTGCTTTATCCTCGCTGCAGCTGGCAAAGTTATCAGAGAAGGACATTGTGGAAATGTCATTCTTCCCGGTGGTGAATGAGGCATGCCGTGTCCTTGATGAAGGGATTGCAGTCAAAGCTGCCGACCTCGACATTGCTTCTATTATGGGAATGGGTTTTCCTCCTTTTAGGTAAGGCCAATACTACTTGTTACCCAGAAAACCGAAAAATAAGTCTTTACTCGTTTACTCCTGCATTTGACACTGCTACTACATTTTGAGCAGGGGAGGTGTTATCTTCTGGGCTGATTCGCTTGGCTCTAAATACATTTACTCAAGATTGGAGGAATGGTCGAGGGCATATGGAGGATTCTTCAAGCCTTGCGGTTATCTGGCTGAAAGAGCTTCAAAGGGTGCCTTACTGGTAAGATACTTGGAACCAGTATCTGCACATGTTGTGAATAGAATGACGAATAGTATACATAAACACTGCTATATTGATCAAATAGTATTATCCGTACCTGCGTACTTAAAGCGATGTTATTAGGCATACTATGCTTTAGCTCCATTTCGGGTATCCAGTGTTTACATTCTACTTCAGACAAGGATGAGCCAACACTCTCATCCCCAGATACCTTCTTCACTTACAGAAAATCAAGCAGCTGAAGCCATCTAACTTGCTTATGCATAAAATGCCATCTTAATTACGAACCCATGACATGAAACCCAATAAGTCGGCTACTTCCTCTGCATCATATGTTAACAATGTATTAGTTTACTGATCATATGTATAATGAACTGTTGGATAACTTAAATGGTTTGTCTTCTCTATTTATGGTGGATGCAGAGTGCTTCAATGGACCAAGCTAAGTCGAGGTTGTGAGGTCAAGTAGGCATAACACACTTCTTCAAGCTTACTTGTTCCTGTTCCCTCGTGTGCCTACTTGTAAGGCACAACATGAGCCGAATAATGTAACGAACCAGGGAATATTTTACAATAAAAAATATATTTTATGTCTTTTTACAATAAAAATATTTTCAATTTAATTTTAAATTTTTAGTTACACTTATTTTAATAATTTTTATTATTATAGTTAATAATTAATTGATTAATTGACTATTTTATTAAATTGCAAAGATAAAATTTTTTCGGAATTATATTTCAAATTTTTTAATTTTATTTAATGTTTAATTAATTTTATAACAATTTAATATTAGTTAAAAATTTTTAAACTATTGGTTTAATTTTTGGTCTAGTTTTTAAAATGTATTCAAAATTAAATAAAGTATATTGATAAAATAAAAATTTTAAGAATTAATGTCTAATAAGAACAAAATTTTATTTATAAAATAGAAAAATTTAGTTGAAATAAACGAGGATTGTAAATCCTTATATTAAGATAATTATATTTCAATTAAAATCATTTTTTTAATTAAAAAACTAAACCTTCCATTTATGGGGGTAGCAGGTCAGGTGTACGTATCGCTTCTTAAAGTTGAAAAAAGTTGAAAAATTACAAAACAAAAACAACCAAAACAAATGAAACAAAAAGCAGATAAAGGAACAAGTAGGAGCGTCTTAATTAGTTTCAACTCTTCACTTAAAGCTCTTCTTTGTAAGAAATTTTGAGTTCGAGTCATTAAAAAGGACAGAGGGAGGAAACAAATGAAACAAAAAGTAGATAACGGACAAGTAGGAGTGCCCTGATTTGTTTCAACTCTTTACTTAAAGCTCGTTTTTGTACAAATTCCTGAGTTCGAGTTACTAAAAATGAGAGAGGAGAAATTTCTCTTGTTGATGATCCTCTAGTTCTTGAGCATGCTCCTTGAACGGATCAATTGTAAACGTCTCACTTTTAGTGACACTGTAGAAGTTGAAATTATTAGAGAACTTGAGGTTGACAGGGTCAATGATCAATTATCAGTTGACCAATCAGTATATAATGACTCCTTATGCGTAAAAGTGTACAAGTTATATAAAAACTTGAAAACCTTAAAGTTTCAGATTTATCTCCTCTAAAACTTTTGAAGCGGGATTTTAGAGACTTAGGATTAGCCTGACAAGAGATACTTAATGTATAACCCAAAAAAAAAAAGCAAAAGGAAAAAGGTAGGTAACGTGGAAGCATCACGGCCAAACGAAAGCTAAAAGCACAATAGCATAAATATTAAAATATAAAGCATGTGATTCACAACCCCAAGCAACTTGCGTGGTCGTTGACACATCACAATCAATGCTTTGATTGTGCATCTTTTTCTATAATATGTGCATCACATGTATCTTAATTTAATTTTAAAATAATAAAATACGTTTGGATCTAAGTTGGATTTAAATTGAATAATTTTTTTAGATTTAATTAATTATAGTTAATTTATTGAATCAAATTTAAATTAATAAAATAGATTAAGTTCGATTGAAACTTAATTTTATGTTTAATCAAATTTAATTTAAATTAAGATAATATTATGGTCGAACTTTAAGAGTGTCAAATTTAATCAGATCCATTTTCATCCTTAATTTGGTCACGTTTTTTCATTAAAGATATTTTCAAAGATTAATTTATGCATTAAATGAGATAAATTATGTGCAAATTAAAAATAAGAACTAGTGACCTTATAGAAGAGAAATTATTCTAAGGACTGCCCCGGCACAAGGTTACTCGCTTTGTGAGAGTAGAAGAAGTTCATCAATTGTTTGTAACATCCTCTTTGTATTAAAGAGACTATTTTCATGAATTGAACTTATAACCATGTTTTCATACAGAATCGTCTTACCTGGATAGTGGATCTTCCCCTTTGACCTTCACTATAGCCCTACAGCAGTGTCTATTGAGATGGGAAACAAAAAAATGTTATGCCCTAATCGCGATAAGACATCGCATTCTTAAATTAGAGAATGTTACCTATGCTTGGGGTTGGGATCTCTTTGATGTTGAATTAAGTGTAGAAGTATTCTAGGAAGACAAACTGAGAGCCACAAATTCCCAACGTTTCTCCATCGTTATCGCCTTCCCTCCCAAATCGAGAAGCTTCTAAAAGTTATCAAGAAAGGGATGGTTTGTGTTTACCCTAATTGCTTAACAACTCTTTGTTTATTTAATCGTACACCATCTTTGATCTCCGGTGTTAGTATTCTAAAAGGGCTGTCTCACGTGAGCGAGACTCTCATGTAAACATTCCCATTTTTTAGTGAATTTAATTAAAAAATACTTTACCAATTGCCCTGAGATTCATTGTTGTAAAAGTAGTTAATATTTAAACTTTTATATATATATATATATATATATAGTTTTTTATTTCAATAATTGACTATCTTAATTTACCATAATAAATCATAAATATGTTATCTCATCAAAATATTTTAAGGCCACTTGGAAGTAAACATCAAATCTCAAAAGATCTCTTTGCAAAAGCAGATTTGATCTTTGGACAATTAAACAATTAATTAAGAGAATTAAAGTGCTAGAAAGGTTGACCATTATAATGTGGCAGGAACATGTGAATTTGCCCTACATATTTAATTATTATATTCTCCTTTGAATTAGTTAATATTTATGCAACCATAAACTTTATTAGTCATTTTATTTAATTAATAAAACCTAGATAACCCTATTGGAATAAAATAATTACCCTATTTTTACACATTTTGGTGCCTAAAAAAGCATTAAATTAATTTAAAAAAGCAAGTATTTTTTTAATTATTAAAAAAACTCAATTGATTTTACTAATTCAACTATAAAAATTTTGAACAATCAATTTTTTGTTTGATTTATTTTAATAATTTTTGTTAAAAATAATAAATTTATTAATTAATTAGTATAATTTTTTGTAAACTAAAACAAATTAATTAATTTTCATTTAACAATCTCTTTTTTTCAATTATATTTCATAAAAACATGTATGAGATTGTTACCTGTACGTGAGAGGTAGGACCACGGTTGGTGACCATCTTTAGCAACATTTGAACTGTTGGTCTGATATTTCAACGTTTCAAGAAATTATCATTATGTAGTTTAATTATTTTTACAAATTCTTTATAATTTTTTATTTTTTATAATATGCTTTCTCTAATAAAATATATTACTAACACGACGTTTTGATCCGGTACTTAAATTTAGCTTACATCAATTAAATTATATTTAAATTAATAATTTATTATAATTATTTTAAAGTATTAGTTTAAGTCGAAATTAATTTAAATTGAGTTAGATTATCACGTTAGTCATGTATTTTTTACAATAAAAATCCAAAATAAAAAGCAAGTCAAATTTTTCTTTTGACAATTTTAAAAAAATTATGATAATTTTAAAAATTAATCAAATTATAAAATAATCTCGTATTTTTTATTCTATATTTTAGTAATATCTTACGGGTAGAACCCATAATCTTTGAACCTATTCCTACGTTAATCCCAAAGTTTTGTCTTTCAAGTTTGGTGATTGAAACATCACATTTTTGGAATGTTTCATGTTAAAGGAGGTGAGTCCTCAGGTACGTACAAGTTGTGGATTGTACCGAAATGGAAGTCATAATGGTAAGCACTGGAACTCACAGCTAGCTTCCATGGGGAGAGCCATTTTCTTCTATCTGCCACCGAAAGGGACTCCCATGGGGTCCAGGACCAGACAATGAAGGTCGTGACTAGAAGACAAAGGCAAGTGCTGGGGTTCTCCCGTTGTAGCCCTGAACCATGCAGAACCTCACATTGAGCTTTGGTCTCCCCACACCTCATAAATTTTGGAATTTCTTCAGGATTTTTTTTCCTGACTTGGAACTGTTGAGAGAAGTCAATGATTGATCACATAAATGCATGAGACATGACATTGTAACCATATCAAATGCATAATTGTAAAATAACTACTTCTAGTTTGACTTAATCACTTAATTCGGTCACGTGATAACGTTAAACGACCGTTTCATTACAAAATTTTAAGTTGTCGTGTGAAATCAATTTAATTGATTTTATATATCCACTAACATATTCTCTTTAACTTTGAGCTTGAAATTTACACAGACTTATTCTACTTTGTGCTGAATTAATTAAGTGAATGATATTAATGAAATCAGCTTAATTAATTTTATATTCAGAATAAAAAATACATTTGAGTAGTGTCCATTAAAATAAAGAGCCTCGAACTTGGTGCTATTAAAAATGAACACGTTCAGACGATACATACGATATCAAATCGTATATAAAATTTATTTGCTTTTCAACAGCACTTTCCGATTCATGATACCACTTTAAGGCTAATATTCAACATCCAACCAACCAAAAATCTCACCAAGCATTCAACTTCCTAAGATTTCGGGGCCATTTCTCAGAAATGGAAACCTTGGTTTTGATTGTTGGAGTCATAGGTAAAATGTTTCATATCTTCCATGTTTACTAAATCTGAATCTACCCTTTGAAAGATTCTTGTTTTAATTATGCTTCTGTCTAATTGTTTCAGGCAACGTAATCTCAGTTCTCATGTTTTTGTCCCCAGCGTAAGCTTCCAAGCTCCATTTAGCCAGTGGATATTGATTCTTCTGATAGGTATCAGTAACGATCTTGAACTGTATCGAAAATTTTCTGCAGTGGGACGTTCTGGAGGATAGTGAAGAACAGATCAACCGAGGACTTTGAGAGCCTTCCCTACGTTTGTACTCTACTGAGCTCATCTTTGTGGACTTACTATGGAATCATAAAGCCTGGAGCTTATCTTGTTTCGACTGTTAATGGCTTCGGGGTTGTGGTTGAGATTGTGTTTGTAACTTTATTCCTTCTATATGCACCACCAATGATGAAGGTTAGCTAACTGATCAAACTCAGTTTCCTTTCTAAGCGAGCAAAATTTGAAGCTGATAAATCTGTTTGAGATGAAATGATTTTCAGAGAAGGACCGCCATTCTTGTAGGGCTCTTGAATGTGGGGTTCTTCCCAGCAGCAGTTCTGGTTACGAGGCTGGCATTGGAAGGAGAAGTAAGGATTGATGCAACTGGTTTTATGGGTTCTGCACTCAACATCGTCATGTATGGTTCTCCTTTAGCAGCCATGGTAAGTTCGAATTAATGTTTTATCATTTCATCTACCTTTCTGGTTTTACCTTCTTTAAGAGCTAGAGTAGTTGCAGTAGTGGGAAAGAAAGAATATATAATTGAGTAGAGACAGATCCCTGTTCAATTTTATGGTGTCTTATTCTATCCCATAAATCTCAATAATTTATTTATGTAGACCCGCGCGGGGCCAGTATAAATAAATGCGGGACCCGTATAAATAAATGTCTGAGATTCATGGGACAGAATAAAACATCATAAAATTAGATAGAGGATCTGGACTCAATTGAGTAGTGTTTTGAAATATTTGAAAAGGTTTTGGTCGTCAACAGGGCCGGTCTTGAGGTTTTGTAGGCCTGAGGTAAAAGAGAAGATATAGACCTCTGACTTTAATTAAAAATAAATTGAAAAATAATTTAATATTTATTTTTCTTATTTTTTATTCTTTTATAAATACCACTCCACATTATTAAAATTAGACCCTAGGCATAAGCCTAGCTTGCCCATGCCTAGGGCCGGGATTGGTCATCAGCTGTTATTAATATTATAAACATCATCAAAAGATAATAAAAGAGTTTTTTTTCATTTTAATTCTTATATTTTTTAAATTTATCACTTTACCTTATAATTTATGTATTATAAATCTCTTTTGTTATATTTTATTTAAAACAATGTAATATTAGAATTTTTAAATTTTAATACATTGTATTTTAAAATTATAAATAAAAAATATAAAGATGAAAATATCTAGTCTCAGTTACATTTAAGAGAGAATGTTAGAATATCCCATATTGACTAAACATGAAATATTAAAAAGTTTATACGTGATAAGAGTCAAACTATCCAAATGATTAATTCTAATTATTTTCGTAAAGGTTGACTCAAGTCCAATTCTTATTAACGGACTCTGCACTTTACCCATACTAAAAATTCTAATATAATTATAGTGTCTTTACTTTCATAAATTTGTTTTTATAATATGTAATTAATAATTTTCCAATACATCAATATGTAGTTAGTCAAAATCGAAAAATTGTTAATTGTGAGTTATTAATTGTTTTATTTAGTAAAGAAAGTAATTAAAAATTTTATTAATATTCAATATCTAAAAAGAAATGATTTTCTAATGATTAATTGACTTAATTAATTAGTTGTAACTATTTTTTGGTGGGTGCATTTCCAGAAAACTGTGGTGACGACCAAGAGTGTTGAGTACATGCCGTTTCTACTATCTTTCTTCCTTTTCCTGAACGGTGCCGTTTGGACTTTGTACGCAGTACTCACCAGAGACATTTTTCTTGGGGTAGGTTGTTTCTGTCTGTCTCTAAATCACAAAAAGCTAGAATCAGGTGAAATTAATAAAGAAAAGACTTTAGCACGAATCGGATTGACTAATTTAATAAATTTTGGTGAGTTTATTAATTAATTTATTAATTTTAATTAGTTTTTATAAATTAATTAATTTTAATTTAATAATCTAATATTTTAATTGAATATTCAAAATTTTAAACTCAAATTTTATTTGGCTAAATCTTTTAAAATTTAAACTTAAGCTACGTTTGGATTTGCGGTGTAGTGAGGATAAATACTTATTCACTGCAGTTTCTAAACGCAGTCATATGTTTGAATCTGCGGGCAAACAACCGAAAATTAAAGAAAAGTGAGGTGTCACCGCAAAAATTGATAAGTAGAAAGAGGGTTGCGGTAAAAAAGTACTTTTGCGGTAGAAATTCTACTATCTATTAATAACTTTATGATAATTATTATTTTCCATTATACGTTCAACTAATGGAAAGCAAGTATAACGTATCATTTACTATTATTTATTATTTATAATTTTAAATTTATATGACTGATAATATATTTTTATGAAATATTTTATTTATTAAATTATTTGATTTATATTTTCTTTTTAATTTAATATTTTATTATTTATAATTTTAAATTTATATGACTAATAATATATTTTTATGAAATATTTTATTCACTAAATTTATTTTATTTATATTTTCTTATTTTAATTTTATATTTTATTATTTATAATTTTATATTTATACAACTAATAATATATTTTTAATTATTTACACAATAATTAATAGTTTATTAAATTAATTAGTTTTTTAGTCTTTTTATCTCTTTTCAGCAACTGCAACCGCACTTGTTAAATACTTATTTTTACGTTTCAGCAGTTACCAAAATAGTAAACCCAAGTACATAAGTACTTATGTAGTAAACACAAATTCATGAGTAGGTTGATTTTAACAAGTTATCAATTGCCACTACTCTCCCAAATTAAGCCTTATTCTCTTACCGATTTAACTTCTAGATTGATTTTGAAAACATTGATTAGTTGTCTAATTTTATTATGATCTTAATTTATCATTATCATGTAGTTAATGATAAAATATAATCTTTAAAATATATTAATTAAAATAAAAATGCAATTAACCGGCGTTAAAACTAATTAAGAACGGTAATTAATTACTAATGTTAATTGTATGCTTTTCAGGTACCAAATGGGGCAGGATTTCTGCTTGGAACAGCACAGTTAGTGTTGTATGCTATTTACAGGAATGCAAAGCCATCAAGAAATACTGACATTCGTGAAGATGGATTGGAAGATGGATGGCAAAATGAGAACCTCATTTCACCCACTTTTGATCGATGATAAATCAAATTATGCTCTTAATTATTTGTATATTTCTGTTTTTTTGCCTTATTTTTCAAAACTTTTTAATCGGTGGTTGTGATAATTTTGTTTTATTTTTTATGACATCCTTGATCCTACTCTATAAAATGTATATATGTGTTAAAATGTGTAAGATGAGCCCAAATAGACTTAGTAGGGTTCATCATGAAATCAATTGGTGATAGGAGTAACTTACTAGGTTTATATGCATGTTCAAGGTCGTGTATCTTTCCATGTGAGACAAACTTCACTTATATTTCAACACATCGCCTTCACATGTGGGTTGATTTAAGGCCCAACATGTGATATAATATATCGTATCGAATTGGTGATGATTAACTCAAGAGCAACCTGTTATAGTAATATGTTAAATTTTGTCAGATTGAGTCCAAATAAACTAAGTACATACAAACTCAAATGTAGTTTCATTCCAAAACCAATTAGTGATAAGAGGAGTAATTCACTAGACTTATATTCATGCTCAAGGTTATATATTTTTTCTATGTAGGACAAATTTCTACTTATATTTCAACAATATATATACAATAATTTATAAATCTATAAAATGTAAAATTAATTAATAATTTGAAATGAAGCTGTTGTAAATTAATTTATAATATGTTAAAAATAATTTTAAATCAACTCTCTATTAAAATTAAATCAATTAGGAACTAAAATAAAATTAGTTTAAAATTTTAAAGCTTTGAAATCTAACCATTTACAGGTTAAGATCTTAATTACTCCACCAATACTTGCAACTAGTGTTGTCTTTGCGCTCTTTGAGGTGGTTGAATTAGCAAAGTGAAAGATATGGGACTAAAAAGTTTTGTATTCGAATCTCTTTATTTACACTCTTTTGATCGAACTTGTCATAAAGAACTTATCTAATACGAAGTACTCAATTGACATGATTTACAAACTGTTACATCGATCAAGATATTTACCCATCATACATCTAAAGAACAGCTATTGCATATTCCTCTGTTTTTTTTTTTCTTTAAAGTGTTGTCTTTGCCCAGTGTTGTCTTTGCCCCGTGTATATCTTTCAGTGTAACTGTGATCTTTCAGTTCTCTTGTTCTTTGCCTTCTTCTTCTTCTTCCTCCCTTTTCTTTTCCCGGTTATACGATGTTGAACTCCGGTGGGTTTCTGGTAGTGGGGACATTGTGGAGAAAAGTGAAGAACCGATTAACAGAGGAATTTAAGCTTTGCTGTGTTCATCATTGTGGACTTATACTAGCATACAATGGGAAGGATCACAAGCCCTGACGCTCTCTTTGTTTTCAGTGTCAGTTCTATGGAAGCCATACCGCAGATCATCCTTGTTAACTCTATTCCTTCAATATGATACGCCAACAATGAAGGAGAGCCTTATATATATATATATATAAAGATGTACATCTTTCTTCTGGGCTACATAATTTTGAAATTTTAATCTTTAATATTATTTTAAAAAATATTAAAATTTTTTAAACATATGTGATATGAATATTATACTTAACATAATCAAGTGATAATTGAATATAATTTTTAAATTCCAAGATAATTATAATAAAATATAGTTTAGATTTAATTTATTCAAGTGTGATTTAAAAGGAGTCCAATTCCTATTTTTTAAAAATAAAAAGTTCTTTAGATAATTTTAAAGATTATGAAAGTTTTACATTAATACCAAACTTTTTTGAAAGTCAAATTTGATAATTTAATAACAATACATAATATATCTTCCAATAAAAAATGAAATAAATAAATAAAAGCAATATTATATGTAATTTTGTTTAGAAACTTTTTTGTCCAATACTCTAATAGTAATTGGAATGTAATTTAAATTCCAAAATGTTAACATTGATATAAGAATTTTTGAAAAATTTTGACAGTGAATATTTAGGTCTCGTTTGGTAACCAATAAAGAAGGAATGAAAATAAAAAATAGAAAACAGAATGGAAAGTGGTTGGATCGGTCGTGCTAGGCCCAAACCCAGACTTAGAACGGTGAATGGACTGAACACCCATCACTGATGATTGACCTAATTCCTACAGGTATTAGCTATATAAATTCATTACCTCATCATAAAAATGGTACGACTCTCAAAAACCTAGTATTCTTTATTCACTAGCCGCCAAAACTCTCCCAAAAAGTCTAACTTGAGCGTCG
>JAOSBN010000179.1:57592700-57636966 GCA_027563595.1 Erythroxylum suave | reverse complement strand
CCGCCAAAACTCTCCCAAAAAGTCTAACTTGAGCGTCGGAGGGGCCTACCGGCAATCAACCCCCGGTGTGCCTTATTGTTTTGCAGGTGTTTCAGTGTTCAAATCAACCAATCCTATGGATCCAAGTAGCAGCGTCCAGCCACACCAAAATCAGACAGAACCAGAAAGTAAGAATCTGTGTTAGGTGTGTTTTGAAATTATCAAAGTTAACAACTTTTGTTTCAAAAGTAGGCACCTCCCCCTTCTTTTTCCAATGTTTGGTAACCAAACAAATCTTTGAATGTTTGTCAAAGATTTGTTTTTGAAAAACATTACAGAGAGTTGGGGTATTTTTAGAGAATACATTCTGGGTGAAATAATATGAGTTTTTTGGTGTAAGTGAGATAAAAGGTTGAGAGAAAAATATTAAGTGTTTTGTAATTTTTTATATTTTCTCTTAGTAAAATCGCTTTGGTTGTCTTGGCCCGCAGACGTAGTCCATTTTAAAATGGTGAACCACGTAAATTTCTTGTGTCTTATTTTTTCCCACATTTTTTCTCTACTTGTTGCTTCATTACTCCATTCAACTTTCTCAAACAAAATTTTACAATCCTACACTCTTAACAACAAATTGGTATCAGAGCTTGGTGAGAAAATAATGACAAATTTTTGGCACAATCTGTTCAGTTTTCGGTTGACAACAACAAAAGTTGATGAATAGTAAAACAATAACTAAGAAAGATGACAACTATTTATGCATTTATTTGAATTGTACACTGTAGCTGAGCTATAGCAATTTGTAATATTCACGTATACGATAATATTCATATATACAATACTATTCATACATACAGGTACTATTCACGTATAATAGTGAGAGCAAAGTTCTATTCGTGATTAGAAGTTTTGTTTGAAGATGCAACAATAAGATTTGATTTTGAGAAGTTCGATGGCAATACCAGCTTTACTTTGTGGAAAGTCAAGATGCACGCAGTCTTGATACAAAATGATGTGCAAAAGGTTTGTTGGGAAAGGATTGTCATATCAGGTGAATTAACTGATGCCCAAAAGCTAGACATGGATGAAAAATTCATGGCTTCTATTCACTTAAGTTTTTCAAATGAAGTTTTACGTGAAGTTATTCACGAGAAGACAGCTGCTTTATTATGACACAAGTTGGAATCTCTATATATGACAAAGAGTCTCACTAGCAAGTTGGTTGCAAAACACCGCTTGCACATGCTCCGTATGACATAAGGTTGTTCACTCAAATCACATGTTGATGATTTTAGTTCAATTCTCATGGACCTCGAGAATATGGACATCAAGTATAATTAAAAGGACCAAGCTCTCATGCTCTTGTATTCCTTACCTCCATCTTACAAGCATTTTTGAGACACTATTATTTATGGTTAAGAGTCTCTCACATTACAGGAGGTCAAATTTGTCTTACTTTCAAAAGATGTTATTGACAAGGAGTTCATCTCAAACCAGACTACTCCTGCAAAAAGACTGATTGTCAAAGGAAGATTAACAAACAGAAACTCCAGTAGCAACAATAGGCACAAGTCAAGATCAAAATCTAAAGTCAAAAATGGATTTTGTAGATATTGCAAAAAGAAAAGGCATGTTATGGCTGACTGTTATAAGCTCAAAAACAAGCTAGACCAAGAGAATAAAGAAAAGCAAGCTAAAACCAGTGTTGTAAAAAAGGAGGAACAAGCAGATGTTCTTTTGGTGAGTAGAGAAGGATCTGGAACATCATATGAATGGATGCTTGATACTGCCTATTCATTTCACATGTGTCCTAACAAAGACTGGTTCTTCACCCGTGATCTAATTGATGGTGGAGTTGTACTAAGGGGCAACAATCAAGCTTGTGAAGTGGTTGGTGTAGGCACTATCAAATTTAAAATGTTTGATGGTGTAGTAAGAACATTGGCAGATGTTTGCCATGTCCCAAACTTAAAGAGAAATCTCATCCTTTTAAGTACCTTGGATTCAAAAGGCTACCATTACACTGGTAGAGGTGGAGTTCTCAAAGTAGTCAAAGGTGACCTGGTCGTGATGAAGGCTGTTCAAATTGGCAAATTGTACATTTTGAAAGGAATTTCTGTTATTAGAGTAGTTGATGTGACCACACCAGCTCTGTCAGAATCAGATGTCACTAAATTATATCTTGTGAGGCTGGAACATATAAGTGAAAGAGGTCTAACACTACTAAGCAAAAGAGGCCTTATCTGTAACCAAAAAGTGTCAAAATTAAATTTTTGTGAACATTGTGTATTCGACCAACAGAAAAGAGTCAATTTTTTTACTGCAGTCCACAAGACACTTTAGACTACATTCACTCTGATCTTTGGGGGCTTACACATGTCTCTTCAAAAGGTGGTGCCCGATACTCTAGGAAGGTATGTTTATCATTTTCAAACAATGGAAGGCCCTAGTTGAAAAACATATAGGCAGAAAAACAAAGCAACTCAGGACAGATAACGGCCTACAGTTCTGTGATAGTGAATTTAATGATTTTTGTAAGAATTAAGAAATAGTCCATCATTTGACAGTCAAAGGTGTGTCGCAACAAAATAATGTGACAAAAAGAATGAACAGAACAATTTTAGAGAAAGTTTGTTGTGTGTTGTCTAATTCTAGCCTATCAAAAGATTTCTGGGATGAAGCAACATCAACAACGTGTTACTTGATAAATCATTCTCCATCGACAACCATTGACTATAAGACACCAGAAGAGGTATAGATTGGCAAACCTACTAATTATTCAATTTTAAAAAATTTTAGGTGTCCAGTATATATACATGTTAATGATGTTAGAAACTAGATCCAACAAGTGCATATTTATTAGATATCTTAATGATGTCAAATGATATAAATTATGGTTTCTTGATCCTAATGCGGGCAAACTAATCATTAGTAGGGATGTCATTTTTGATGTATCAGCTATGCCTCATCGAAAGGAGGAGACTCTTATTTCTTCTGATATAGGTGTGAAGGGTATGTCCAAGCCGGTGAAGTTTGAGGTGGAGAATCATCCTCTATAAAACATCTCTTTAGTGCAGCTTCACGACCCCACAATCATAGAAAAAGAAGTCATAACGGTGGAAAAGGAAGAAACTTCATCAGAAGAAGAGGAGGAGTATTCCATTGTGAAAATAAGACCCAGGAGAGAAATAAAACCACCAAAGAAATATGATGATACAGATTTGGTGGCATATGTATTTGCAACAACATAAGAAATAAAAAGTATTGGTGAGCCTTCCATTTATTCAGAAGCTGTTTCTTGTGATAATTATGCCAAATGGGGGATTGTTATTCAAGAAGAGGTTGAGCCTCTCTATAAAAACAAGATATGGGAGTTAGTCAAACTGACGAAGAACAAGAAAATTGTTAGAAGCAAATGGATCTTTAAGAGGAAGGAAGGAATTTGTAGCACTAAAAATGCCAAATATAAGGCACGATTGGTTGCAAAAAGCTACAGTCAGGTTCAATGAATTGAATTTGATGATTTTTTTTCACCTGTTATTAAACATAGCTCTATTTGTATCTTACTTGCATTAGTAGCTATGCATGATTTGAAATTAGAGCAGTTGGATGTTAAAACCCCATTTTTGCACGGTGAATTAAAAGAGAAAATATATGTGCAGCAACCTAAATGTTTTGAAATTGAAGGAAAGAAATACCATGTTGGTTTATTGAAGTCATTGCATTGCTTAAAACAATCTCCTAGGTAGTGGTATAATTTGACTCATTCATGGTAAATCACGACTATTTTAGAAGTCAATATGATAGCTGTGTTTATTTCAAAAAACTTGATGATTATACATACATTTATCTATTGCTTTATATTGATGATATGCTTATTGCAACCAAGAACATTTATGAGATTAACAGGTTGAAAGCTAAACTTAATAGTGAATTTAAGATGAAAGATTTGGGAGCAGTTGAGAAAATTATGGAGATGGAAATTCAAAGAGATAGACTTGCAGGCAAACTTTACCTTACTCAAAAGAGTTTTATTGAGAAGGTTTTAGCCTCTTACTTCTCATTTTATGTTTTCAATTGCTTTATCACCACAAATAGATGCATAAATTAAGTCCATGGCACAAGTTTCTTGCTCTAATGCAATTGGTAGTATGATGTATACAATAGTTTGCACACTTCTTAACATTTCGAATGCTGTCAATATAGTAAGTAAATATATGTCTAATCCAAAGAAAAAACATTGACATGGAGTAAAATAGATTCTGGGATATTTACGTGATACTACTAACTCCTGTTTGGAGTTTGGCAGGAGTAAGAATGGTGTAGTTTTGTTTTTGTGGACTCAGATTATGCAAGTGATTTGTATAAAAGGAGATCAATCACTAGTTATGTATTCATACTGGGAAGTAGTGTCGTCAGTTGGAAAGCCACGTTACAGCCTACAGTTGCATTGTCCACAGCAAAAGCATAACACATGGCTGCTACGGAGGCAATTAAGAGAGCTATTTAGTTACGAGGCTTATTCAATGAATTGAATTCGAATCAACAAGTGACCATTGTTTATTGTGATAGTTAAAATGCTATCCATTTGACTAAAAATCAAATGTTTCATGAAATAACAAAGCATATTGATATCAAGTACTACTTCGTTCAAGATATAATTTCGCAAGGAAACATTATTGTGAAGAAAATTGGTACTGTAGACATGTTGACAGGGCCTCTACCTATGAGCAAGTTCAAGCATTGCTTAGATTTGACCGGAATACACAAATCATGATAAATGCCCTAGATGGACAATGGTGAAGATAATTGAAGCAATTTTCATGAAGTCCCAATTTCAAAACAAGGTGGAGATTTGTTAGGTATGTTTTGAAATTGCCAAAGTTGACAACTGTTATTTCAAAGATAGTAGGCAGCTCCCCTTTCGTTTTCCAATGTTTGGTAACCAAACAAATCTTTGAATGTTTGTCAAATATTTGTTTTTAGACAAACGTTACATTCTTTTGCCTATAAAAGAATAGCCATTATATTCTTGAAACAAAGGAGGCAGATAGAGAGTGAATAACAAGGTATAGAGAGAGTTAAGATATTTTGAGAAAAAATATTTTGAGTGAAATATTGTGAATTTTTTGGTGTAATTGGGATAAAGGGTTAAGAGAAAAATATTTTAGTGTTTTGTAATTTTTCTTATTTTTCTCTTAGTAAAATATTTTGATTGTCTTCACCCGTAGACATAGCCCATCTCAAAAGAGTGAAACACGTAAATTTCTCGTGTCTTATTTTTTGCCACATTTTTTCTCTACCTGTTGCTCCATTACTCCGTTCATTTTTCTCAAATAAAATTCTACAGTCCTACACTCTTCACAACAAATCGGAATAAGAATAAAATTACTAATTATGAATGTTTGGTACAGTGTTAAGCAAAGTTAATACTGATGTCAATAATTGGTATTAAATATTAAAAGTGATAATGAACTTTTTTTACATAACTAAATATGTACATAATTAATTAAAATATTTATTTTTATAAATAATTAATAAAAATTTCAATAATTTATAAAATTATTAATTTTTAAGTAAATATGAATAATTTTTATGGTAAGAATAAAAGTATGTCTTGATAATATTTAATAATAACTTGATAATATTTTAATAATATCTTTTATCTCTCATTCCTGATTTTCTATTCCAACTTATATTCATATCCTCTTAAGAATAAAAGTCTAAGATTGATTTCAATTTTATCATTCCCTATTTTATCTATTATCAGTAACCAAATAATTAAAAATTAGGAAATAAATGTTACATTCTCATTCTCACCTCTCTATTACTAGTTACCAAGCATAACCTTATAGCTATATAGTACTTATTATTGTTGTATAAATGCAACTAATTATCATTACCATGGTTGAACACACTTCTCATCTATCATGAACACCTTATTTTTTAAGAAATAGCAAGCTTAATTTTAAAAATATCAAATCATGTGAATTGAAAATTAACATTGTATCAAACAATGATCACATCAAATCCTTTGTTCCAGTTACTCTATTCCAATCTTGTTCTATTAAATCTTATCCACATATTTATGTAGGATCTACATAAATGTATGGATAAGATTTAATGAAATATGTTAAGAACACCATAACCGAAACAGAAGATCTGATTCCGAACTTTTCAAAAAGTGTCAATCCGACACTACATACAAAAAGTAGCGAACTAACTTTCACTCCCAAGTTGGGTAGTTAAGTGTTGACTGGATCGAACCCAGGCCCTACTATCTTCAAAAAACTTGGGCTGGAGCCTCGTTGGAAGTTTACTGGAGTTCTGTTCATTTCAGACCATATAATGTTGATAGTACATGTACTTCAGACACTGAGAGGTGCATGTGCAGATACTGAAATTGAGTTTGGTTCTAGAAAGTGAAAAGGAACAGACAACTCTGTTTTCTGCGTCATGTTTGCCCGAACTGATTCCTCCATTAAAAACCACTGTAGAATGGGGCCCGATTTAGGCCCAGAAACAGAAAAGACTCACTACTGCTACTATTTCTATTTCTAGATATAACAACGACAGACCAACGGGTTAGGTCCGTTTCTGACTGGGCTCAGCCCGATCCTCGTAACATAACTCGATCTCAATCTAGAGCCCTGTTAAGTTTGAACTATTAAAAAAAGTATGTATATATAATAAAATATTAAATGCATACTTTAAATAAATTTTTTATTTAAAGTTAAATATTTTTTTGGTTTAATTTATTAAAATGACGTCACTTTGGTAAGCTGTTAAATCCCCTCTTGTCCTCCACAAGGAGAGTTGGGAGAAATAATAAATAATGCATTTATTAGGTCAGAGAGAGAGTGTGAATGAATGGTCCCCCCCAACCCAAAGCAAAGCAACCCCCAAGTGTCTCAGCAACCAGACCAAAGTCATTTGTCCTTTTCCTCTTCTAATCAAACTTCATAGTACTGTGTCTGAAACCTGACCCAACTGCCACAACACCACATGTTGGACTTCCATTCAACAAGTATAATATTCCTACACAAACGGTAACACAAGTTAGTCATCGACAACAACATTTGTCAATTCATCCATGTTCAATGGTCAATCACAACTCTCGAATCTTCATTTAGTGGTTTTAAATCCAATCCCGATTTTACAATACGAGTTTCAACTATTTTCTATTAAATCTTATTTACATATTTATATAAATTTTACGTAAATCGGTGAATGGAATACATCCGATTCTTATTGGCATTTAGATTGACCCTTTTAACATCATTATTTGGATTTGGACTTATGTGGGTTCAAGAGGGTAACATGGACAATGCCAACTTAACAACATAAATTTAACCAAATGCATGTAATAATATTGGCCCCTAGGATAGTTTAGTTAGTAGAGTGGGAGAGCATGGAACCAAAAAGTTATGTGTTCTAATTCCCCTACATATATTCTTTCGATTGATCATGTTGTACAGGACTTCTTTAGTACGGAATATTCAATTGATATAATTTCCAAACTATTGTGTCAATTCAAAGGTTTACTCAGTGCACATCCACAAGACAATGACTCCGGATTCTTCCGTTCCAAAAAAAGTAATAATATTATAGTAATATTTTTAAATTCTTATCTAAAATAAAATTAGTAAGATAATAGAATTACGAGTTAAAAGTTTAAACTTGTATCTGATCGTCGTAAAATCGGTATAGTAAGGATTGAAAAAAATTCAAAAATTTGAAGGCTTAAAAACTTGATTACAAGAATTTTAAACTTTAAAATAGAGTGGAAGAAGGAGACTATCTTTATTACTTGAAAAGGTTGAAGTTTAATTAAAACAGAGGCTATAAGATAAAAAATAATTAGTTTATTCTAATTTTAAAACTTAATTTTTAATTAAAAAGATTATCAAAGTCAATCAAATTAAAAAATTAACTAATTCAAAATTTGTGTTTGAATTGGTGAAATTAATTTGATTTTTAATCCTTACATTATAAAGTATAATAATTATTTGGACATATAAAATTGATATACGATAAAAATTAAAAAATACAATTGAAATAATATTGAAAAAGGAGATTATCTTTATTTATAGAAAAATTTAAAATTTAATTAAAAAATTATTAAATAAAAATTAACTAATTTAAATAAAATTATAAAAATTTAAAAATTAACTTATTTAAAATCTTTAAAGTTAAACTGATTACACTTATCCTATCTTTGAATCAATTTGGATCTATATTGTATTTATTTATATTTATTATTATAAAATTACTTCTTATTTTTTTTGGTAATGACAGATTAACGGCTGCGATGGAAATTGCTGAGTGGTCTTATCGGAGCTGGAAGAGACGACGAAGATAACTCCATGGACAGGGACTCTTCACTTAACTTGGTGGGTACTCCCTGTAAGTCAAATCTTGTACTCTGAAATGACCGTACCTCAAATCTCAATTAATGTTTTAACCCAATGATGCTTAATCATGTAATTATTAAAAAAAAGCAAATTCACTGCATTAAATTTTCTATTTTAATCAATCTGCTTCAATATTATTTTTTTGAAATTTTATTTACATATTTATATTAGATTTATTTAAATATTTAGATAAATTTTAACAAAATATAATAGAATTATTATAAAGAAAACAAGAGATCTGATCTCCAACACTCATATGTAAAATAGTAATTTTTAGTCTTGTTTTATAAATGAAAAAAATCAAATTTAAATCTATTTATTGGATAAGATTTTAAGTTTTTAATTATATATATATATATATTATTTTTAATTTTTAATAAAAATTTAATATTTTCTTTAATTTTGTAATATTGAAATAACGTATTTATTAATTAAGGATAAAGCTGATTTAGAATAATTGATTTTAGTTTCACGAAGTTGGAGGAGACAAAAAGAGTGAAGATCTCAATGTGGTTTCCTACACAATCCAATGGCCTACTCATAAACCCAGAGGATATTATCTTAAATATCATTGGAATTCCAAAAAGAAGATACCTTTGCAGACACGACTTTAATTGAATTGATTTTCTTTATTATATAATATTTTTTTCTTTCTTTATCACAAATCACGTATCATTTTTTGAGAAATATTTATAGAATTAATTATATTGAAATTAAACTCTTTTTATTTTTATTCTTATTTTTTATTTTCACCTATTAATTTTTTAATTTTATTTAATAATTATTATTATTAAATGCTGAAATAAAAATTTAATACTGAAATTAATTAATATTTATTTAACGGCTTTTTTTGATTAAATTTTCAATTTTTTATAAATAAAAATTGTTTATTTCAATAATATTTTAAAATTTATTCAATTTTGACTTGTTTTAATTATAATATTTTAAACTTTAATCTCTTATATTACCAATTTAATTTTAGATGGATTTTTAAAACATTTTCTGTAACTTATTAGTTTCATTCATTTATAAATAGTACTATATTAAAATTTTCATAATTTTGATGTCATGTTACAATGAATAAAAACTTAAAAATTAATTTATTATTACATAAAATTGTGTAAAAACAAAATTATAACATAAAAAGCTATAATTTTAAAATATAAAAATTAAATAATTTTTTATTTAACTTATATATTCAACAATTAATAAAATAAGTATTTCAATAAACATGATAAATTGGTTGATAACATGAAAAAAGAAAGAAAAAGATAATTTCCCTTATAGGTTGAAACACCCTATTTTTGTTAGGTTATTTTAATTCTAAAAAGTTTTGTTTTCGAATCTCTTTATTTATAATTTTTTTATTGAACTTATTGTATATGACTTGTCTACTGTAAAATATCTAATTGACGTGATTTGTAAGTTATTTCGTGAATTTAGAAATGTACACAATTCGTATTTAAAGAATAACAATTTTTCCTTTTCAAAAAAAATATAATTTTATATCATTTAATTATGTTCGCATATTTATGTAAATTCATATATATATATATATATATATATATATATATATAACATGAAAAAAATATCTTATTAACATGATCTGTTTCCTGTATGACCGGATGAGGTTGCACGTATTCAACACAGACAGGAGTGGGGACCAAACCACCTTAAACAGTCCCAGACATCAACAAATGAGAGAAAGTCTCCTACGACCCTTTACATTCACGCTTAACGTTTAACTTTGTCCTCCTACTCTCCTCACGATCTTCCTTCAAAATCTGGTATTTCATCTGATGAAGCCGTTACCAGATGTTTGTTGCATCGTAATTACAACGACAAATTACGATAATGAACAACAACCATGATCACTATGTTTCGTGATCTGCTTGCTGGTGGACATGGTTGATGCAACTAAGCAAATTAATAAAATAGTGTGAAGATGTAGCAGAACAGTGAGGCATTATGAGGGACGTTGACACCTAGCATCTGAGCAAGACAAGTGTAGGTAGAGCTGTAGGGTTGAGAGGAGGAATCTAAAGCTGAGGCCTTTAATATTAATAAATGGTAAGTGAATGAGATTGAGGAGCTTCATGGCACACGACTAAGTGAGTAGGGTTTAGTTTAGGCATGAGAGATGAGATGTATATTTAGAGCATTCCTTGTCTCGTTAAAGCTGTTAATGGAAGACGAAGAGATTAAAAAATAGGGTTTCGTCAGTGAGTATCAGTACTCCACGTGCTTCTGGGGACTCTTTCTCAGTGCTCTTCTTCACAGTCCCCACTGATTGTTAATTCAATAACACGCTCTGACCGATCTGTTCCCTTTCCTTTTGTTTGCATCTTTGTATGTGTGTATCCATGCCCATCTCTCTCTATCAGAGCAAAAAAAGAGGAAAAGATCAGTAGAAAGGTGCTTGAAGGTATCAGAGAAGAGCAACATTTGAGTGAAAAGATTGAAACTTTGGAATAAAAAAGATCTTTTGAAGGAATCCTTTTGATATTAGATCGTGATGATGGAAGTGAAAGGTGGTGGTGGTGGTGGTGAAGATGACATTGGAGATGGTATGCAGTGCAGTGACCATCCTCATAGGAACAACCCAGGTGGGATCTGTGCTTTTTGTCTCCAAGAAAAGCTTGGAAAGTTGGTATCTTCGTCTTTTCCTCTACCAATTCGTGTCTCTTCTTCTTCATTATCTTCTTCGCCTTCATTTAGATCTGATGTTGGTAGTGTTGGAGTTGGTGGAACTAGCATTGGCGGTGGAGGAGCTGGTGGTGGTTCTGCTAATTCACTATCACTTGCTTCGCGTCCCACATCTACAAAAAGTAGCAATGATAATGCAAATAATGGTCACTATCAAGAGTACCACACGAGGAGGGCCAGAATCTCTTTTCTTTTGGCTAAAAAGAAGAAGAAGAGCATGATAACATCATCATCGTCATCGTCAGAACGTGATATTGTTTATAACCGAAGCAAGTCCACTAGAACTCCTGGTAGGAGGAGCCATTTCTTTGATGGTACTGAAGATTTTAGCCCCAGGAAGAGAGGTGGGTTTTGGTCATTTCTTTACCTCTCTTCAGCCAAATCTTCTTCTACTTCTACCAGAAAACCAGAAAAGGTGTCATCTTTGAGGACGACAACAACAACAGGAACATCAAATGGGGCCGTTGTGAAGCAAAAAGAGAAGTGTATGGGATCTTCTGTGTCCAAGAAAGCAGACATTGTTGTGGTGGAAGATGATGATGATAGTCCAAACAGCCAAGCAACAGCCTCTGCCTCATCTTTTGAGAGAAAAGTGTCGAGATCTAGATCTGTTGGGTGTGGGAGCAGAAGCTTCTCTGGTGATTTTTTTGAGAGAATCTCAACTGGGTTTGGGGACTGCACTCTCAGGAGAGTGGAGTCACAAAGAGAAGGCAAGCCAAAACTTCATACTACCTCCTCTAACATGAAGGAGAGGGTGAGGTGTGGAGGTATCTTTAGTGGGTTTATCATAAATTCATCATCGTCTTCATCTTCCTCGTCTTACTGGGTTTCATCATCAACTGAGGACATGAATGGGAAGTCAACAACAGGTCCTCTCTCCCATGGCAGGAGTAGGAGTTGGAGTTGGGCTTTTTCTAGTCCCATGAGAGCGTTTAGCAAGCCAACTTCCAAAGAAGGCAAGAGGAATATCATCAGACAAGCTTCCACCAAGAATACTACTCCAAACTTGGCTGCAATTCCTTCTTTGTTAGCTGTGAGAGGCTAAACTTGAAGAGCTTTGAAGCTAATATTAGACAAAAGTACATTGGTCATGTCTAGTTAATATCTGTTTATTGCTTTGTCTCAAGTTTCGTGATTGGTCAGTCAGGCATAAGTATTGTTAAAAACACTTTCTTTTTATTCTTCCAAGTTACTGGTAATATGATCTGCAAATCATTCTCTTCAGTTCAGGATAGTTTCTTGTTCAAGTGTTTCTTAAAAGATATTATGAGTTGTGCATGCAAAAATTTGTATTCCCTTACTCCATTTATGTCCTGTACCTGATGATTATATGTCAAAGAGATGTGTTCTTATTTTTTTTTAATAGATGAATGTGTTGGTAAGGGACATGAGCTCTGAACCTCACTCACATGGGCACACATGTTTTATCAGATTGGACACAACTGGAAGCTCTTGCTTCTCTGGTCATTTGACAGAAATTTATTGATTGATTTCCTGATTCAGCATAGAGTATTATGTGTGTTCTGGTTGACTAAACTTGAAAGATTCTATATCATTGTTTATTTTTGTGAAATAATCAGTTTTAAATAGGAATAATCAGTCTCTAACCAATGAAGAAAAAGGAATCTGTAGAAGTTAAAGTGAATGAGATGGGACAACAATGGCATAATACAATCAAGAACATGAAGGTGGATACTCAAGTAAATAGTATGTTTTTCTTTATTTTTATATGTGGGATTAAAAGATGACCATCAATAAATAATTTATAATGCATAAAAATAATTTAATTTATATTAATCAAAATAACCCTCATCTCTTCTTTTTTCTTTATACATTTATTCTTGAAATAGTAATCTTGCTTTCAATATGTCTACATTGAAATGCATCAAATTGCAAGTAGGAAGTGTCTGGTATTGCCAAATTTTAATATTGATTTAAGTAATTTATTTATGTAATTTATTGGATTTGATTAATAAACTATTACTTGAGCTCAAAAATAGAACCATTGGTTCCTTGTTTTCATTAAGGTAGATGCAAGTTCATGATAAGACTTGATAGCCTTCTTTTTCAATAGTTCTATATATTTGTGAAATGGCTATTAAGAAAGGAATCCTGATAAGAGGTAAAAATTGTTCTTTTGTGATTATAAACTTACAAGTTTAAATCAGGAAAATAGCCTTTTAATGTACCATGCACGTAACAGAATCAACATTAACTACTGTACTTGACATACTACAACCCACCAAGAGTAATGTCTATACCTTAAGCATGCTTCCATTGCTAATCATTTTAATCGTGACAGTGTTGCTTTTCAGATAAACTCCCTTTTTGCCACAGAAGACGCTAAAACAATAATCTCTCAGTCGTAGCAGATATACTACAGAAATGCAACATCAATCCAAAACTTATAGACATACTGATATAGTAGTTTGTTTTCTCCTATACCATCACTCAATGCTATGGCATTCAGTAAATTTTTAATATGAGAAGCAATATCATGAAGTTCTTAACCTCTCTAGCATGGGGTGCAGTGCTGGAATCATATCCATTTACCTAGATATAATCCTGTTGAAGGTTCAACAGAACTCATTCTAAGCAGTGAAATACTATACCTTATTTGGTTCACATGAAAAAACCCTTCCAAACTGTTAACCAATTGACTATTTCAAAAGGGGAGCTGCCATATTGATGTCTAGCCGACGTCAAGATAAGAATGAGGTAAATATAAGTTGCAACATATTCTTTGCAAGAACAAACTTACTCCCGTCGCCCGGATTCTAAAAACAAACTAGGGGTATCAATATCAAAAAACATAATGAACGTGGCTACAGATTCACTGAAGACAAAACTCCTATGTTTTGGAGTTGGGACCTATGGTCTTGCCATTTCAGAGCAATTCTTGAATGTATTTTCAAGGATTTGCCAGAAAATGAGAATTTCAAGCGTGAAATAGTTTTCCTACATGCCAAACTTCAACAGATCTTTTCACCACTTCTGTATACGTGCTGGCAGATAGGTAATCACCCAGACAAGTCAAAGAAAACCTACCATTGACTGAAGAAGACATAGAGACCACTAAGATGACCTGTTACAGGTTTGGAAGCACTTCATAGTCTTTTATTTGGTATGTGCTAGGTCATGTAGAAGTAAGAGGGAGTATGAAACAAGGAGATGAGGTCTAGAAGAATGCACCAGGGAGTGGGTTCAAGTGAGACAACGCTGTACAAAAATGTATTCCCAACATGGAAGTTGATAAAGGGAGTGTATGGACAAACAAAACCGATACAGATGAAAAGGACAGAATGGAAGAACTCCCTAAAGCTACAAGCCCCACCCCGTCTGCACTGGATTTGTTCCAGGGAGTACCCTAAATGTCTAGTAAAGAGGTCTGATTTGAACCAATTGACTCCTAAGTTACTAACATAACAAATAACAACAAAGTTCTGTAACAGATAAACGGCATAGATGTACAAATTCACTACTCAAAAAAGACATAAATCTGAGTTGCTCAATAATTAACAATAATAGTGAAAAAGCTGAGGAAGAAACAATAATAAGGTTGATATTATGTCCTCAAGATTCCAAAAGCATACAAACAAAACCAAGGCTAAAGAAAGAGGTTGGTTCATCAATAACAACTGGAAAATATAGGAAACTTCAATCTTCCTCCTCGCCTTCATTCTCAGCAATGTTAAAGTATCGGAGTTCATAAACATTACGGTCCTTGTTGGATGCAATGACCCGAAGCCAATCTCGCACATTGTGTTTCTTCAAATACTTCTTCGTCAAGTACTTCAAGTACCTAAGCAACCAAAATCCATTATAATTAATCACAAAATGTAACTCTTTTTTTTCAATCAAACAACAATCACATATCTAGTTTCAATCCAACACAAAAGAATATTGCGTAAATCCTAAAACATATAGAAAACGCGGATAAAGTCAAAATGCCCTTTTCTTAAAATGGGATTACCGTTTGGAGAAGTTGGAGTCAGAGGTGACGGTGATTTTGGACTTGTCGCGAGTGACGGTAATAGAGTCGCCAAGAGCACCGGCCTTGCCGCCGACTTTGATGCGTTCCTGGAGGAACTTTTCGAGAGAGGCGATGTCCATGATCTTATCCTCCACCGGCTTTGCGCAGTCGATCGTGAAAGTAGCTCCTTTCTTCTTCCCCTTGGCAGGTGTTGCTCCTCCTCTGCTCATTTTCGCCTATTGATTGATTGTTGACAACCTAAATCAGAACACACTCAATCAAAACACAATCGTACCATAAAGAACAGTCAGATAAAGAGTGGCGGTAGTAGTGGTACCTGGAATTGAAGGCAAAGCAAGGGTCTTGGGGGATATGGAAACGGAGGCTAGATTAGGGTTTTGGGTAGATAATAAGCAGAAGAGTGATGGGCTCTTAATATTGGGCCTAGTGGGCCTATTTAATATCTTAAAATTTCTGAGCCCAAAACTTACCCGAATCATCTTTATCCGATGTTATTCAAACCGATCCGACCCTTTCGAGTTGAGACTGTTCTTGGCCAGAGTTAACCTGATCTGACCCTTTTGAGTCTAGACCTTGTTTTGCCCAAGCCAGTATGTTATCTCTAAGGATGCCAAATTGCAAGACATAAAGCTTTCTCAAAACTCGTTTGAAGGGAGTTCAGGTGCAACAAACAGCAATTGGAGCAGCATTCACTTAAAACATGTTTAAGAAGAAAGAGACATGACAAGAGTGTCAATCTTCTTGCAATCTTTAGTTTCTTAAGAAATCGCAAAGTATGAGTTGAAACAAAACTCCTCATCCAAAACTGAAGAAACATTGAAAATACCCAACAAAATGTCAAATAGGTGTACAAATAATACTTCCTCCTCTCTGATCTCTTTTTGAGTTTCTCAGTAAGTTCTTTAAAGGGGGCAGGGTGGAACGTCAAGAGTGGTTCCAGCTTGAATCATGCCCCATCCGATAAGACGCCAGTGCTTCTCGACTCGTCTACTCAGAGCTATCTTCTCTCCTTTACTTGTACAGACTGGAGATGTCAGTTGTAACTTTGCCAAATCATTCTTTACTGCAATCACTCTTGCTCCAGTCGACATGGATCCAATGTTCAACATCAGAATCTCTGCCTTAGTCAGCTTCGACACCTTTCCCTGCTTCTCTGACCCCTTTGTTCTCACACCAATTAGTCGCCGTAGGAGGAAGAAATTAACCTGCATGGTTAAATAGTAATGCAATAGTGAATAAACAGTTTAATCTGAAAGAGCAAGGTTTAGTGACGATATTCTGGTTCAGTCCCTAACCTCAAGCTCAACAAAGACTTCAGGTAGGGATCCCACATCACCAAGCACCTGACCGACTAATCTATCAGCACGTGTCAAAGTTGGGTCCATGGTTGTGCCCACACCAATAAGACCTCCAGGTACTGCAAATTGCAGCTCGTTCTGCTCAGCGTACAACGAAACTATTCTAGTATATATTGGTGTGCATTTAACATTTCCAGCCTCATCTTTCACAACAATTCCCGGACGAACCTCAATATCTTGATTCACCTTCAGAACACCCTGCAAAAGGATGATTGTCAACAATATTAACCACGTATGTTTCAGCTGGCTTAATGTATACAGATAATAGATAGCTATTTTATATGACTGCAGCATTCAAGACCAACAGTAAACATCAATGGTTAAATGAAGGTTTCCCGTCGGCCACCCCATAACCTTAACCATCCAAGCACAACTAAAAAAAATTTCACCACTTATATCCTCCTCTGTAATGTAACATAAAGGACTCTTCATACAACAGTGTTACATAAATACCAACAATAAATGTATAAATAAGTGCAACTTGAAACTTACCCTGAAGATACTTCCACCAGCAACACCACCTTTTACCTCATCCACATCAGATCCAGGCTTGTTCACATCAAATGAGCGGATCACGATCATATTAGGTGGTGAGATGAAGTTCCTCTCTGGAACAGGAATCTTTTTGACAATGTACTCACACACAACATCAATATTATACTTCAGCTGCGCGGAAATTGGCACCACTGGAGCAGCATCAGCAACAGTTCCCTGCAAATGAAACATCATAAAGAATCAGTATTACATGGATATTTTGTCTAGTAAATAACAAACTAATTATAAATGAAATATAAAAAAAATTCATTGGACCAATGCATGTCAAGACAGTATCGAAGAAGGCACCAAGGTACTAAACCTGAATAAACTTTTGAATAGCCTCGTGTTGGTTGATGGCTACATTTTCCTGAATTAGATCAACCTTATTTTGGAGGATTATTATGTGTTGGAGGCGCATAATTTCCACAGCAGCAAGATGCTCAGAAGTTTGTGGCTGCGGGCAGCTCTCGTTTGCAGCAATTAGAAGTAAAGCTCCATCCATGATTGCTGCTCCATTAAGCATTGTAGCCATAAGAATATCATGACCCTACAGTAAAACAGAAATATCTATCACTTAATGGTAAAAATAAACTGGAGTATAATTATTCACACTGACAGACTAAAACAACAAAATATAACACATCTAACAAAACACAAGATAATTTGATGATTAGATAAATTAGATAGCAGATATATATCTCAAAGCATATTAAACAATACTACAACATAGATCTTAAATGAAAAGAAACTGCATGTAGAAATTTCCTTTACAAGAAAAACTTTGAAGTCTTACTGGGCAATCAACAAAAGATACATGTCGCAGCAACTTCATCCTACAGTTTTCGAATCCGGGCACATCACACATCGGACTATCTTCCTTTCCACTTCCATATGCCCTACAGGGACATTTGTCATTTATTAATCAAATGCAACACAGAAAATGATGTTGTAATATGCAAGTATACATAACTTACTTGTAGCACATAGGTCTGGGGCAACGCTCATCTTCACATTTGTATATCTTTGCATTTGCGTATCCAAGCTTAATGGTAATGTTCCTCTCCAGCTCATTTTTAAAACGAACAGTCTGCAAATAAATGAAACTGTCTACACTTGCAATTTGCATTTAATATTGATACTAACACCATAACTATCAAAGCAGACACAATCCTGCAAAGACATGACTATGCAGGTAACTAGGTAGTCTTTCACAACAGCAGTTATATTCATCTCACGTTGCCAAATTAGTAAAGATCTGAATATTGATTAAGCACCATAAAATTGCACAAGTGTGTGTAACTAAATCACCTGAACACCAGATATTGCTTTCACAACAGTTGACTTGCCATGTGCCACATGACCTATAGTGCCTGATAAAAGGAAAGTGAAAATGGAAATAAAAATGTTAGTCAATTTCCATCCTAAGCTTACAATAAAAACCAACTAAAGCAAAAATTCGAAATACAGGAGCTGAGGCAAATGGCTATTATTGCTCTTAAAGGAATATTTACAATCTATGGACAGCACCATCACCTATATTTATTGTTGCTTGGCGAGATATGACTTCTGGAGAAAGTGGATGCAATGTTTTTACATCCAACTTACTCAAGTCCTGTTCCATCAAACCTTTTCGTGACATTTTGACAGTCTTTAAGTTTCCCTCTGCTTCAAACAATTCTTTTTTTAATTCAGCAGAGCAGAAGAAATAGCAGTAAGCTTTGCATAAGCGCACACACTGAAATCTAAAACTGCAACTGATACACAAAGTTCTTGTAGGTTATCAAGATACAGAAAATTTTAGTATATGATCAATTTTAGCATATTTCTGATCATATGGAAGCTAATCAATCCACCTAAACAATAAATAAAAATAAATACAGTTACAAAGTAGATACCTATAAAGCATAAAGAACCAAAATAAGAATCTAACCTAAGGGAACCTTACAGTCAACTCTTACAATTACCCAATCCAGAGCAATGACTCCCCCAAGCCCTAAACTTTCAAAACAAAAATCCCTTTAAATCCCCAAAAGAGAACATACAAGACAAAAGAACGCAAACCCACCAAAAACCTTGAAAGTTTAAGACTTGAAGATCCACTGGTGGCAGGGTAAGCAAAGCATATCCCCCATCTCCAACAAACTTCATTTCCCAATACACTAAACGAGCGCCTCCAGTTCAATTTCTCCCCAGAACCCAAAAGCACAACTTTTCACAGTGGACTCAAAAGCAAACACCAACCAAGCCCTCAGCAATTCAGAACTAAAACACCCATCAAACTCAGAAAGCAATACTCAAAATAAACCAAAAGATTCCGTAACAGAAACAGAAAAAATGCTCCATAAATCGCTTACAGATAAGAGACAACAACGAAAAGACGACTTAGAGAAATGAGACTGCATGCACCTGAACGTATCGAGAGCCCTGAAGACCGAGATAGTGAGAGGAGGTTCGGGAGGGTATTTGGCTTAGCTAGCGAGAGAGGGAGCAAGGCGAGCTTTTATAGGAAAATTATGCAGACTTAGCTTCGGCTTTTAGGGATAGTGAGAGAGAGAGAGGACGTGAAATTAAGTACAGGGAAATAAGAGTTTAATTATTGCATTAATTATTTAATTTATATTTATATATAAACTAATTATTATGCTATGTGTATGAAAGATATTTTATACATTGTAAAATTAAAAATTACATTTTCTATTTAAATAAATAAAATAATAGATAATAATATTTATATTTACATATTTTAATTTAGATGGTAAAATAAAACCAATATAAATTATTATTTTAAAAGGTTTTGATTAATGTAACATATTACTAATTTTAACATATTAACAGTTTCTACGGTATAATCAATTCTATTTAATATATATATACTAATTTTGCTCGAACAAAATTAAATTTAATTTTATAAAATAAATTTCATATTTTTAAAAATTTTATTTAGAAGATAAAGTGTTTAAATAATATTTATTATATTCAAAAGTTACTTTGAAAATTATTCGAATAAGTAAATTTCCAACTTTCAAGCTTTATGATATTATTTTATCTTTTTATTATTTTAAATAAATCATGTGAAAAAATATTCTTAGAATTGAACTTAAGTTCAATTTCAACAATTTATGATTAATTAATCATAATTTATTTAATATGAAAGTTTATTAAATTCAAGTTAGAAGCCATCAAGATTGAATGTTCAAATCTCTTAAGCTTTATGACTTTAGGGTTCCTTTGCCGTGGATCATCCCCTGAAGACCTTTGGATCTATTATCACTTGTGATTTTCCATTTTATACCCATTTTTATTTATAGATTAAGAAATGTTAAATTAACTTAATAATCAGTGATTTTCCAAGTGTATTTTAAAAAAAAACTTGAATTAGAATTATATTATATCATTAAAATTTATATCCGAGAAAAAGAAAAATAGTATTAACAAACTTCTGATTTTTCTTTTTTGAATCAAGAACACAATAGATCAAGAAAAAGAAAATAATATAATAAAGATTAATAATTTATGGGAATATTTTGGATCAAAATCAAGCCAATACTCAGCCTCAATCCAAGTTTGAACTGTATTCATACTTCATGCTCAGTCTGGATCTGATCAAACTGACTTCAATTCATTGATTTTGGACTAATCAGGATCAGGCTTGAACTTTTCTGTCATCTTTAGTCTTAGCTAGATGCCAATTAACAGTAGTTGGAAAATAACCAAATCATTGACTCATAAAAATGTTTGTTTCCGAATGCAGATAATCTGACAGGGAATCACAGTCCTCTTGCTAGCTTCAAATCAACCTTCTAAGTATTGTTAAAACCAATATGTTATCTGCGAACTTGCAGGAATGAAGTAACACAATGATCAAACATTTACAACATAACTTTCCGGTACCAAAAACAGATCTATATCATGGTAAAGTTGCGAAGAACACGAGCTAAAACCGTCGAATATCTTTCGGGGGCTTAAAGTTGATGGGATGGGTTTCTGGGGTTGCATTCTCGTCTTCTTTCCACATTTTTATTGTTTTGTCAGCTTCGCATGTAACAAGTCTTGAACCAGTTACATCATAAGAGAGAGCATAAATACCAGCTTCACTGTCCAATGATCCTGGAGTAGTTTTAATCGTATGAATGTTAATATTAGCTTTCTTTCTATCCCACGACTTTGGACAACTAAACATAACAGGTGGCGGCAGATCTTACCTGGCTGTACGATTGTTTGAGACTGCTGGAAACTATGACCACTCCTCCAATCCCAGTACCACAAACTCCCATTGTCACCTACAATACGATGAATGGAAACTCATAAGAAAATCTTATTCACCAAATGGAAGAGACATGTGCTCCTCCTATCCACCACTTAACAAGGAATCAAATCCATGCCAAGGTTACAGGTGAAAAAGAAAAAGCTGAACTCAATAATATTATCAGTTGATCATGGAACAGGAAGAGGAGTAAGGCCCCCTAGCTTTTTGGCCGGAGCAAGTACTAGTTTTCAAATAAGCAGAGTGAAGATTAGTCTCTCATGAGCCATGTTTAAGATCGTTTCTGCATAAACTTGAACCTCTTTTAGAGTAAAGACCTGACATGCAACCTAATACTCTACGTAAAGGTTATGACAAACCAGAATGTCAATAACAAATTACTCACAACTTGGAGCATTATTACGTCAAGACTAAGAATAAAATATCCTGTACCTCCTGTAGCCATCACACCATCCTCATTGACAGCCATTGCATTGATTATGGTTTTCTGTTGGGACCTGCTCAAAAAAGAGAATAAAACGGTCAATCGGAAACAAAATTACATGGTAATACAACCGGTGACAAAAGCTGAAATAAAGATAATCAGTAAACAGTTCTGACCACATGTAAAGACATAACTTGAAATTTATCAATGACTTCTATAAAAGTATCATAACAATATAACTATTAAATGCCATTGAGACATTATCTAGTTCCGCAGTCACACTTATTTCAGCACATTTTTATAATTCTTATATATCCTGGCCCCCAACTAACTTTAATGATCCTATAGAAAAGGCCTTGTCACAAGATGAATAGGTATAAAAGATGCCATTCAATCTTGAATAAGGTTAAAGGACCCAATCGGTATGCACCAACAACGACATATGACAACAGAACAGTCAATTTAGTATCAGTCTCCTAAACGTATTACCAACAAAATGAAGGAAACTCATAACAGATATTGCTCATAAGGGTAGCTGCTCAATACAATCCATGAGTTTACCGAACAGATTGCAGAATATGTCAAGTGCATCGACAGTAACACCAGAATTTACAACATTCTCTTTTGTCCCAAAGGAACAGATCACTTGTGTACTTCCAAGAACCTTGTAAATTAGACATTTGATACATATCAAATGCAGAAGCCCCATGTCCACAGCGAAGATGCAAATTTGAAAAGAATACAAGGATATACTATCCTAGAAAGTAAGAAGAAAGATAAACTACAGTTTTAAGCAACAGTGTTTAACGACTTACAGCATATTGTGCAAAAAATCTCCTTTGGGAAGACTGAACTTCTTGATATTGTCAGCAGATGCAGATGCAAAACAATTCCTGAGAAAAAAAATAGATGAATACATATAAGATTCACATCGTTACAAGAGCAAATGTAAACAGAAACAAACGACAAATATTTTTCATACTCTGTAGGATGCAATGCCATGGCACGGACAGATTTCTTGTGATGTGTAAGTGTTAACATGGTCTTACCTGCAAGGAAAATATTTATTAATAAAAATACTTCAAGAACAAAAGCACAAACAATAAATTCAGAATTCTTGCAAGAGGCTCCAAGTTACCATTATGTCTCAGGTCCCAGAACCTGATGGTTGAATCATGAGAACCAGTGACCACTTGTGGATCCTGTAAAGAGTGCAAAAGTATGCCACGGACAACGTAAGTTCTAGAAAGACCGCACAGATGTCAATAGATTCAATAAAAATGCACAAGAAATGTGGATTACCAACAAGCATTGATTTCTGTTAATATGTGAAAGATGGCATCAAACAACCTATATTGAAAAGTACAGAGAAATCATAGATATGCCCTTTTTTGACATGGGACTAATAAATTACTATTACATCTCCTAAAAACTATATCATAACAATTTCCATGTGACAAAGCAACTAACACTATAGACTGCCAAGAGATCTCCTGGGAGGTCACAATATCAAGGAAATAACCAAATTAGAAAATAGAACACAATATAGAGAACAAGTGTGCTTACTGTTGGTCGTGTAAAAACAGAGCAAACTGTATTATCATGTCCGGATAGAGCAAAAACTTGCATCTTGGTACGAATATCCCAGACCTGACAAATATTCCCATATTAGATGTTTCCTTCCAGACTTAGCACAGTCAGTCGTCAAACTTATCCCAATAATGCAAATAGAATCCTTACCCGGCAAACAGAATCACGACCTCCAGTAAGCAAAAGATCAATAGTAGGGTGAAGAGCCAAGCAATAGACACCACTTAGATGACCGTGATATGACCGAATAACCTGAAAATTATGTCAAACTCGTCAAAATTCAGAACCATAAATAGATATGACTACTTCTACCAGGTCAACAATCTTACCTTATTCTGTTCAAGGTCCCAACATTTCACCTGTTTGTCATCACCAGCAGAAAACATGTAAGTATGCCTTTGGCTGACAGCAAGGCCTGCAAAGAGAAATATAATTTCCAATTAATTCTTGAACAACAAGATTAGTCACAATCAATTGCAGTAACACAGAAGAGAACAAGAATTAACTACCTCGCACTTGTTCAATGTGTCCCGTTAGTGTCAGCTTCAACCTTCCAGAAGCAAGATCCCATATCTGGTCGACCAAACTCAGGAAGAAAATAACACTTTTAACATTTCGTTCCACTAATTGTTTTGAGAGTTGTCTAACTATTTGATGAGATAACACCCAAACAAAAAACAATAAGTTTTTATTAAAGAAGATTGCATTGAAGCTATTTTGACTTCTATATCATTACCATCATAAGTTGCACAATTCAAAATTTCCTCCACCAATTAGAAAGAAATAGTAGGATTAACAGGAACTTGGGGAAGAAGAACGATAGAAAAGGAACCTAAATTTTAGCAATTCAGAGCTTTGAATAACATCACAGGGAAAAACGTTCAAATGCAAATACCTTGATAGTTCGATCTGCAGACCCTGTGCAGAACCAATCATTACTTGGATCAAATGCAACAGATCTGACCCATCCCAAATGGCCACTGATGACCTGAGAAAATAATTTCATACTGTAAAAAAGAGCCACTCTTCAAATAAAGAAATAAAGGAAACCATAACAAAAACAACATATCTCATTAGTAGATAAGTGCAACAGGGAGCTTGTCCAACATTATGGTTGACAGAGAGCTAGACTAGGTTAGTATCTGACAATAACATAGCCCAATTAAAAGGGTCATAAAGTTCAAGTGTTTTATTTAAGGTTATTGAAATATTCCTAGTTATAATGTAGTATTTCACTTATTTAATTAGGCAGCCTACTAGGGTTGGTACTCACTATCTGATAAATATGTAATTACAATTTCTTTTGACCTCAATAATATTACAAGCTACTTTCTCTTAGTTGAACTTATGTTTCATTGTTTGGAGCTTGTTTATAAATCCGTAAGGCTATAATCAAATGCTAGCCTTTGTTTTCATGCTAATATCCTCAGTCAATCACTAATCATGAGGTAAATAATACCACTGCAAGCAGGGTATTCAAAAAGTGAAACACCTCGACCAACAGAAGCAGAAATGTTTACCCTATAATTCTTCCATGGAGGATGCCAAACAGGACGGGGCCATTTGCTTGGAATTCTTTCCATTAGAGCAGCAGTTGAGAAGTTCCTATAAGATGAGAATCCACAACACTTGAGCGAAATATGTTTATCTTATGCAGGGGAAGATACATGAAATTTTCATTTCCATGCATCTTTTTTTTTAATTAAAAAAGAAGTGTTCACATACTTTACTTCCTTTAAAAAGAATACATGATCTTTACTAAAAATAGATGCATTGACGACTACAAAATTAGATATCCAAAATCACAATAAGAGGCACCAACCATGTAACCTGTGGCAATTCGTAAGGCTAAACCAACCATTTAAAGCAGCACAAGTAGTGTGAAAAAAAAAATTGTAACTACAACAAGCATCATGTAGATAGTGGCGCCAATAACAATTTATTGCTTAATATGATACATAATAATTTGTTCAAATCCTATAAAGAGATAGACAGCGCAGATCAAGAACCAATCCAAAGGGAAAGATGTTTAGAAACGCCACATTGTATGGATGAAGATAATGAGACAAAATCAAAATAGAAGAATGCTGATGGAAGTGGTAAACAATAGAATAAACAGTAAAAAGCAGAACTCAAACCTCTCAGATGGACCTGAAGCAGAGATTACTGCTGTACTTTTCCCTGAAAAACCTACATTATTTCTGAAGAGAAGATGAAGATAATTAGCAAAATAACTCGAGAATTCCTAACCAAATCATCAATCAGATGCAACTGGATCCATCACATGGTAACAGCTCCACAAATATACCAACAAGATATTCAAGTCCACAAATAACAGAAGGGGAAGATACTGACCAGTGGACACAACGCCAGAAAATATTGCTACCAAGAAAACACATAGTATCCAATTTGTAAGAGTAAATAAAAGCAATGGAAACAAACAGAAAGTAACGAATAAAGTTCTATAAAAAGGGCCAAATGTCATAGTGAAGAGCAATATAATAAATAGAAGGAACATGGAGAAAAATGGAAGGACGGGCTTGGGGTTAGGAAGAGCACTCACGTTGGCTTTGGTTGGACAGATGGACCAACAACTAATGCATTTTGAGCTCCACTCTTTCGTGAATCTTTAGACTCATCAGGACCTGGATAGTAATAAGAAGTTGAGTCTCAACAAGTTTCAGGTTTTAATAATATTACAACTAGAGTATAGAAATAAAGAAACTTATTAATAACTCCCCTGAAGTATACATCTTGTTTCATATAACAACACTAGATCATATATACCAGAGCATCCAATGAAAATTAGAGCACATCTCATTTTAAAATCTCTTACATATACATCTTGATTCACAAACCACAGTAGACCTTGCATACCAAAGCATCAAATGAAAATTTGAGCACATCTCATTTTAATATCTCTCTTACACACACACATGCGAATGAAGCATCTTAGAGATGATCCCACCACCAGAGTGATATCCATTAAGTTAGAGTTGAAACCCCTAGAATAAAAAATTCATAACCCATTACTATAAGAGTTTAACCCACTTTTCCAATTGATGTCCAGTCTGATGCTCAATTATTTGACTTACAGGTACAACATTAAAAAAGGAACCATACATCTTCAAGAAACTAAAACAGAACTTATATTAAAAAACATCCTAGGACAGAAAGACATTCTAAATGTGCTATTTTCTACCTAGATAGAGGAATCTAAAGGTCCAAAGACATGTATTGATGTGAGCACGACCATGACACTTTTAAAGAAAAATTGAACCAAAGATGAGCTAGTAATGCTGGAGGGATCAATAATAAGACCAAGAGCTAAGCAGTTCAAAGAACCGCTTCAATCCTACATGGGCCAAATTGTGAATGGCATGGAATCTCAAGAGACAATGAGGGTCAACAGCATCATAACTAATCAAGTTGGGCAGCCCATCATAATAAACAATGTCTAGGGTTAGAATGGATGAAAAGCGAATTATATACGGGAGGATTTCTTGTCTTCTACTATTGCATCAAGAATATAATTCTTATTAACGTAAGCACTTGTAGCGAATTTTTATTCTTGTTTTTAAATCAACTTTATTATATGTGTTTCCTTTCATATAATTGATTGGGTGTTCATTAGGGTTGGAGATTTCATCTTTCTACTCAAAGTATGTGTTTGAGGGAGGGAGGTTCTTTAGCCTTGGGGTTCCGCATCATGTATACCGGTCCCCACTAACATAGACAACAATGATAACTCAAATCAGTAAATACCTGGAAGAGCAAGAGCACTGGAAGGCATCGAAGGTTCATGACTACGACCAGTTGCATTCGAATTGGCTTGACGTGGAAGCTCACTTGCACCCTTAATTCCTTTATACTCCACATTTATCTACAGAAATCATTCAATAAAACCCATTACAACGACAACTCTACGCAGAAGAAACTACGACTAACAAGTCAATAACCTAGTTGAAGTAAAAGGAAACAAGCAAGTGAAGACTTCAAAAAAGAAAGTTCCTTTTTCCCTTCGGAAGTCCTTACCTACATAGAACAAGAAACGAAAGGGGAACATAAACTAACCTTGTGGCTCATGCGAATCCTCTTACTGCAAAAGCCCCCCAAAAAAAATTATAAAAAAAACCCAAATCAATCAAGAGGGTACCTCAATCAAGAACAATAATTCAAGGATAACACAAAAAGCTAGGTTCATTGGAAGAAAATAAGAACTTTAACAAGAAAAAAGACCTCTCGGAATCGGGCGGAGTGAACTGGCCGTGCACGGGAGAGAAGAGATCGAGGGCTCGCTTCAGTGACTTGAAACTGAGCTTTTTAAGGGACTGTGGCTCGACTGGTTCCATCTCCAATGTAGGACCAGGCATTTCTCTCTTACTACTCTCTATCAGAGATTGTTAGCGTTCACGGATCTGCAATTGAAACAAAACTGAAGACGAATTACTAGGGTTTTGGAGGAGGGAAATTACTGCGCGAGATGGAGAAATGGAGGCTCCAGTGATTAGTGGAGCATCTCCGGACTACAGGATTTCTTATACAGTAATACTATATATTACAAATCAATTGATTTCTTCGCCTTTTTTCTCCGATTATTATTCAAATATTATTACATAGAATATATGAGATATTTACTAATTTATTTTTAATTATTATTTTGTAATTTAAATATATTTTAGTTTAATTTAATCGAAGTTTTTAAATTATTTTGTAATCGAAGTTTTTAAATTATTTTATGTCTACAAAATAATTACTAAAAATAAATTATTACTTTGTTTTTATTTTCAAATTTTAATAAAAATTATGTGACTGTATTATTGTAGATTTTTCTTATTTTTACCATTTATCAAAATTTTTAATTTTCATTTTATTTATTTATCTTAATATGTTTTAAGGAAATAAATATGATTTTCTTGATTTAATTAATAAAATTATAATTAATTTTTATTTTAGTTTCTGTGAATATAAATCTTAAATAAAAATTATTTAAAATTTTCTTTGCAATATCAAATATTATTGATATATTTTTTATTAAATAAAATGTTTGAAATTTATATTTAATTCTAATAATGTTTTATAAAATTACATAAAATACTTATAAAATTTTGAATTTTTTAAATTAAGGAATTCATCTCTTTTTTAAAGATACATCAATTAAATTAAATTTAGAAAGTACTTTAATACTTTGAAAATAATTTATAATTTATTTATTAATATTACATATTGAAAATTTAGAAACAGCAAAAGTCAAAATTAGTCAACAACTGTTGGTGTAAGTTCCACGAAAGAAAGGTTATTCTTTTAAGACAAAAACGCGTCTGCAGCGCCTCTTTTAAGACAAAGGCAAAGACCAAAATCTCATCAAACCACATCCAAACCTCTCTCTCTCAGCCTCAGCTCAGGTCAGGCTCAAGATGTTAGAAGAGAGACAGTACAGAGGTCCACCACACGGCGTCCTACTAGCGGTGGTTGTGTTCATAGTGGTGTTGGCTCCGTCACTTGTGGGTGACCAGGAAGCCATAACCGAAGCCATCTCCGAGCTTTTAAGCCCACTCGGACTTCTCCTTTTGCCGATCATCCTCCTCCTCACTATACAGTTGCTCTCCTCCGACCATGCTGGCTCCATTCTCTCTGCCATTTTCTCTACCGGTCAGCCTGACAGCATACACAGACTCAGTGGCTCTCCCGTCGGTGTGGCTCTGTTTCTGGTCTTCATCTTGTTCTTGCTCTACCATCGCTTCTCCATCTTTGGTGGTGGTGGTGATTCCGGTGATTAACAGGCGCTTCCATGGATGTAGTAGCTAGTAGGTCTCAGGGTCAGGGTCTTCCTCGCTCTTTTTCTTTTTTCTTAATTGATATTTTCTACTAAGTTCTTTTCGTACACGTTATGGTGGGCTGTACGTACGTAGACTTTTTTTTTTTTGAACATGGGGAAGACAGCTATGGATTTTACGTGAATGCCCTGGTGAAAGATTTACTTTTGTTCTTGGTATTGAGGGTTATGTGGGGATTCACAAATTGTAGTTGGTCTTCTTCTTCGAACCAAACCCTAAAGCAACAAATTTGATTATTGGAAAATTAAACCTCATATTATGCATAAATGTAAAAAAGGCCGGCCCGAACTTTGGCCCGGTTCATTGACTCATGAGTCGAATAGCCAATTAAGTTAATCGGCAACGTTTTGAAAGTTTTCTTAAAAAAAAAGGCAAGTTGTCGGCTTGGCTCTCCTATGACTCAATAGGCCATAGCCCGAGTCATAAGTTGGTCAACCCGTGATCAGGTCGAGTCACGGGTTAACTAATCCAGACTCACCAAATTGACATCTCTAGTAAGATGGCATTACACTTAATAAATACTATGATAGTAGAAGCAAACTTTCTTAGAGGAAAAGCAAGCCTATCTTTTAAATGAAATTCAAGATATTAATTATTCTTGAATGTCAAATTAACTAGACTTAGAATAGTACCTAAACTTAAGTTATTAAGTTGGTTCTATCAATTTAATTATTTTAATCAATAATAGTATTAAACTATCGTAAAATTGGCTAAAATGAAATAAAATTAAACAATTTTCCTATAAAAAATTCTACATAAAAATTTAATTTAAATTAATATTAAATAAAAATTAATTAATTTATAAAAATCGACCAAATAATTAATAAATAGATCGATTTTTAATAATAAAAATTATTAAAAATAAATAAAATAAAAAATTAAATTAAAATTTTGATAACTAAACCAAAATTTGCTTAGATTTTTTTAATTATTAATTTAATTAATAAATTAAAATTTTTATTAACATCGGGGGCTCAGTAGAACAAGTATTAATAAATTTTATTCTTTTGGAAGGTCACATTCATGTAAATTACTGATTCAACCAAGAGAACCCGCCAACGTACAAAATCTTCTGTGTTATACTTCTTCAAAAGACTGTCTTCTTCTCAATGATTCTAATACGTCCAGGGGACGATCAGTTCGAGCCCCACTTCCCGTCTGACTAGTCTTGAGTTTGGGGACGCTAAGGGCACTAAGTGGTGGTGTCGATCTTCCTCCGTTCACTTGTCTAAGGACAGACCTAACTTTTGCTGCAGCAGCAACATCTGCCATTGCTGAAACTAATCGGCTATCACTCTGCAAGTTTTCAGGGAAGTTATGGGGGGCAGGTTGGCCATTTCTAGTCTTTGTAGCTCCAGGTGAAAGAAAGCTAGCAGAGTTTTGCTGGTTGGCAACGGCCGCTGCAGCTGTTGATTTGGCCTTGGTTGTTTCATACTTGTGCATGTCATATTCGAGCTCTTTCTGGAGTTGCTTGTCAGCAACTAGAATTTCATCAATCTCATTCTTGTAGTCCTTCAACAGAATCCTGAGACACTCCATGAGGCAACCGATGAGTGGGCTGTTCTTGCTCTCTAATAGCCGTTTAAGCTCTATGAAGATCGGGATGGTGTTCTGTATAATGCCCTTCCTGACTGCTTGAGTGATAGCCCTTCCTTTAGCTGCTGTTGTACCATCTCCACTTTCCTCCTCTAAGTCTCCTGTATCCACCTGTGACCCTCGAAAATATTGAATTCTCATTTCTTTGCAAGCAAGAACTTGGAATGTATCCTGTTCACCAATTTAATGCAAAAATTTTAAAACAGACAGAAAGCTAATACCCATAAACTGATGAGAAACAAAACGTATTACCATCCAGCTAAGCCTTCGACTAACCTATATATGAATAGAATGCTCTGTAATCTCTTGACGGGGCCAATTCAACAGCATCGTGGTAATATATATGTGAAGCGGATAAAGACTAGATTTTTCCTTCTCACAAAAACATAAAATGGTACCTGCAGAACGGCCTGTCCTGTGACGTCATCAATATTGAGCATGCCATCTGATGCAGCTGCGAGAATCTCAGCACACAACTTTGCAAATGTTGCCAATAGGTGCTCTGGAGCCATTTGTTTGAGTAATGAAACGTAGATGTGCATTCTTTTGGCCCTAGAATTTTCGTCGTTACCCCTAGAGAAATAAAAATCTTCAGTTCTGAACCTCTGTTTTTTTCCTTTTTCTATCAGCGTTGTACATCTGATACACCTACCTGATAGAGAAAAGCCGGTTCTCTGACCTAGAACTCTTCGAAGCACTATGTCCAATATGAGCATTGCAGTCGTTTAGGACAAAAACAGCTTCAACAAAACTATTATACGCTAGAAGGGGTGCCTTGACTGCAGACCACTAGTATGTATTAGTCAATACTCTAGGATTGTCACTTAACGATTTGAAGAATGATGGACGGTAGAAACAACTGACCTTTTAAAATTTTTCCAAAGAGGTAATCTGAAAGTTGTCTGATATTTTCAGAATCGTCAACAAGAGACAATAGAAACCTGAGAAAGAGCACTCCTCTCCACTTGACATAGTCCCTCTGAAAATGAGAAAACGATATAAGTCAAAAATGTCTACTGACTACAAAAAAATCCTCGAAAAGGAAATTTCCATGGAATAAATGAACCTTGTAACAGAGAAACACACCTGTAATAGTCTGGAGAGCAATACAAATGTCTGCCTTCGCACCAGTTCGCATGGATCTCGCAGGCACTTGGTGATCTTTGATATATAACTGACGGGTACAGGAATGACCAATGAAAGGGAACAAGATTAACATTTTGCACCACCATGTTTCAATCGAGGAAACTAAGCAGCAGCTATTCTAGCTCATCATTAGAGGCGTTACCAGTCAACAAGAGCAGTATAGCGAACACAAAAGTCAGCCAGCATTACTACAAGATTGTTGCGAAGAGCAGCACAATCACTCCTTTCAAGTTCCTGTTGAAGCATTGGAAGGATTCATGATAGGACACCATTTTGATAAGAAACACAGGTTAATCAAGACGATTTGATGGCATAGGAAGAATTAAGGAGTGAATTGGTGAACGATATGAAGCCATTACAGTAGGAGAAAGAAATATATCACTGTAACATCTCTAGCTTTTGTGAGGATTTGTGCATATAACTAGGAAGTGGAAACCAAAGGAATTCGTGCAACTTAAAGGTTACAAGTCATATAGTAAGAAAATATTGGCAAAACCAATCACTGCATGAATTTGGATAAGAAATAGCAACAAGTCAAGTAAGGTATCTTCTACTCCTCTTTTCATAAGAATCTCAGGCATGGTGATGCTGACAAACCTTGACAAACAAAGGAATATAGCTCTTTGCACGTTTTGCATCCGCTAAGCAGATCTTCCCCATTGTCAACCACGCTTGAATGTACAAAGAGGGGGCTGTCTCTAGCAGGGCAATTTTGGGGCTGGGAAATCTACTCAACTTTGTGTCAAAATCACCAGAGGTGATAATGGTGTGCAGCAAGGGAATAATAGCACTTATATCAGCTGAAGGACAAATGATAACCACAGACCCGATCGTATAGATTGCAGTTACTGCTTCAGATAGCAAGCTGACATTGGCCGCTGTTCTCTTACCCCTTCTGGAATTACTCCGAGGTGGTGTGAAGAAATTATTGTCAACCTTTTCTTCTGATTGCCCTGAAATGTACTTCTCTAAAATTCGGTAAGCCTTAGAGAGAACTTGTTGTACCCATTTCACTACAAGGGCATCAGCCTCAGCGGAAGTCGAAGCGTTCCGCTTACATAAAGTTCTCAGGGCTTTGACGTGAGCATTAACCTACCATCAATCGAACATATTGGAGGTAATCAATAGATTTAGACAGAAAGAAACTAGAATCTTTCATTATTTCCAGCAGCAAGACGGTTGACAGCTTGCATTCTTCGCATAGATGTGTATCCGACCATGTTTTCAACAAAGAAAATATTTTGATTGCTGTCATTCATGAACGGTATAAATAACTACAGGTTAGTTAGGGCATGATACGAACCTGGTCCATCAACTATGGGATACAGGTAAAGATTTTCTAAGCATTGATGCGGTGGAGTATGTCTAGTAGGAAGCAACTTGCATGTGAGCAGAAAAATGGGCGATAAATTTCAACACGTCATTTAAGAAACAGCTGTAGGAAAAAGATCAACAAGACCAAAGCTCTAAGGAAACGATGCTTTGTTTAAAGCTGTTTTAAGTGTAGAAGATTGTAAGCCATGAAATTCAAGTTGTCTACAAACTTTTATCACTTAGTCAGAAAATGCTGATTCATTTGACTCTGGCACAATAACATAACAAAAGTGCAATTCAATTGCGGTACATGATCAAACAGAAAATTAGGATGATATTATTAAGGAAAGTTTAAAGCAACTCAAGTTGAATCCTTCATCTACCGAAGGTTGGAATAAACTGGACCTGATTTTCATGAAGAACACTTCACCAATGAAAGTTGAGAAGTTATTAGCTAATCTGGGGTTGCATTATCCAATAATGTCATCTAATAAACAAGCAGTAGGATAAACTTTTAATTGCTTCTTTTTCAGTACCCGATCAATAGTTTAGAAGGTATGACTGTATGTATGCATACCTCTGTTGAATGCATTTTGAACTCTTCAATTCTTTTAAGCAAGTTATGAGCCAAGTCAGCTGCAGATTTGGGGGGAAGCTCCACAGAAACATTAGAGATTGTTTGTAGGAGGAAAACACGATCTCCAGCCCATGCAACTGAATTGGATTCAATGCCTTGAACACCTTCAAACAAATCAGCAGCAGCAGGGCTATTAAGCCCATTGGTCACCCCATGCCTGTCAAGCAGCTGCCAATGATGATGCAGAAACTCCCAATCAATGGCTTTTGGAAGGTAATTTGACACCTCTGAAAGAAGAAACCAAGCACCAGGAGGGGCTGTCCATTTGTCTACTGGCAAGGAATGATCCAGCCAAATGGATTCTGATTTCCTAATGATATTCTGTAGTGCACCTGAAATTTTTGTTTTCAGCTGTTTCTTCTTACCTAGGCTTGTGCAGATTTTCTTTACCCAAGGCATCACCTCTCCATTGCAAATCTCGCTCAAAATAAACAAAATTCCTTCAGAAAAATTCAACTGTAACTCCTTTTCTACATCTTTTGATTTCACATTAGTGTGAGACAAAGCAGATCCCTTTTGTGGTGTGTTAGCTGAGCCTGCACTAGAAATCCGGTCAAGAACTAGTTCCAGGAACAAGTTCTCACATTCCTCTTGAATGCTAGATTCATTGTCAGTTATCAAACATGGAACAGAATGTAGCCACTCAATAGTTACACTTTCATCAGAATGTGTTCTAAAGGCCTACAAGTTCAAAGTAAATTCTATTTTAAGAGCGAGAGATACAAAACAAAAATCTAATAGCAAAACTAATATAAAAAGGTACACGTATCATCCAAGCAAGGGGGTGGGGTCACTCAATGAAGAAGTCACCACCTTATGAAACAAAGTATGAATTTATAGTGTTAATCCATGACTATACCTGCACGCAGTACATAGACAAGTAAAAAAAAAGTTACAAAATTTTCTTTTCAAAGAGATACAACTTGAAATAAATGTTATGTTCACCAATACTTTTTATGAATTCGTTGATCAGGATTCAAGTTAAGGACTCTACTGTTAATATAAATACGAAAGCAAGATGACGTGTCTCTTGTGAATACAGTAAAAACCACAAATGATAAGATTCAGCCCAGTGCAATCATCTCACATGATTGTTGCAACTACAACTCTCAACTTAACATACTTTAAGTGAAAAAACCTTTTAAGGAAATAATGATGCAAATTTTGGTATATCCTTGGAAAGATTTACAGTTGAGGTCCCTGGAAAGGTAGATTCATAATTGCACAAGCATCCACAAATAATTTTACACGGCAACTCGGAACAAGTCTTGAAGGTATTAAAATGCAGTTGCAAAAAGAAGAATACAACACAATATGAAAATAAGTCATACTTTCTCCAACAACCGGATTGCATACGGATCATATGAAGCGACGATCACACCAATGATCAAAATATTACTTTCAATTTCAAAATATTAGATGACAACGTGTATGAACAAACCAACCTCTGATAGAGCTGACATTGCAGCTTTACGTATGCTTACAAGTGGATCTGAGCAAGCCATTCCCATGGTCTTAAGGACAATTCCATCAAAATTACCACCCAAAAGTGAAGTTTGCTTGCTGACCAAAAGAAGTGCAGATCTCCTAACATTTGCTTTCTCATCCATACACCTTTTGCTCAACAAATCATTCATCCCAGATTCTAGTTTTTCTCTACAGCCTTCTCCAAACCCCATTACCTCCTTCAAGACCTCGCGACTCTTCTCATCACTAGAAAAGAACCCTACCAACTGAGCCAAATTTGAAAGTGCGCGAGCTCGAATCCCAGCATTCGAGTCAGAGCATCGCTGAATTAAAGCCTCCAAACAACCAGAACCCCAAGAATCATTCATTTCAGAATCAGTGTCGACTCCAAAAGGGTCTTCCAACACCATCATGGAGTTCAAAATTAAATCAACCCCTAGTAACCTAAGATTAGTCTTCCCTTGTGTCATCTTCACCGCGTACTCCACAAACCCAACTTGATCTTCAAACTCCAAGACTCGCAGAACCTCCATTATTGCCTCCACTGCGAGCCCCCTTGCCTCCGCCTTCTCTGGTGCCTTTTGCGCCAAATATCGCGGCAATTTCACAACAGCTTGTTTAACATTGTTGTTTGTCTTGCACGCGTTAGTCACCAAACTCTTCACAAACTCCAGTGCAAAACTCCTTGCCTGTGATTTCACACCCAAAATCAAAGGCGTTAACGACTTCAACACCTCCGCAGCAGTCTCTCCTTCATCTCCATGCTCAGCCTTGAATAACTGACGCAAAATTCGCGAACACAACTCAACCAATCTCCCAAAACTACGGGCATTACCGTTAAAATCAATCGCTACTGGAATATCTACCACAGTGTGAACCAAAGACTTTAAACAATCAGGAAACCTATTCAAATGAACCAAATCCAAAACCATTCCTAGTTTCTCTAGAACATTAAAGAACACCCTCACATCAAAACCCTCGCTCTCTAAATTTCCCAAATCATCGCCACTAGCACACACATTGCTCTTCACCGCTCTCCCCTTCCGCTTCCTGGCGTTGACCCGGCGTTGACTGGAGGTGGAAGAATCTCCTCCGTCACGTGGAATACCTGACTTGGGAGCGCGGCGGAGGGAGCGGAGGAGGGAGAGAAAGGAGATGGGAGTGAAGAGAGTGAATACAGGTGAATTAGGGGAGAGGAGGAGAGATAGGTACGCGGTGGAGGCTAAGAGAGATGCGTTGGCCGGACCACCGTCCATGGTGGCAGTGATAGGAGGGAGGAGCAAGGAAGGAGACAGCGATTTGGCAAACATTCGGTCCACGAGGTCTGGATCGCTGCCGTCCAAGATGGAGAGGAGGTCCTCCAGAGTTGACAGGGAGAGAACCGCCGCTTCCGGCGGCGAGTGGCTGCTTTGAGCATCTTCGAGGTCAGCGATTACTCGCGACAAGGTGTCTTCCATGGTCGGAGCGATTTGGTTCTGTTATTTTGAATTTCATCTTTCCCGCTTATATGTGCTCCCGATTGAATCGAAACAAAACAATAATTTGATAATATTATTTAGGGTTAATTTAAAATAAATATCTCAATCTTTCTATAATTTTGTAATCATAGTCTAAACTTCAAAATATGATATTACAACACTTTTACTTTCAAATTTTTCAATGTTAACAATTAGGATTTTTAACCCAATATTAAAAATCCTAATTATTAATACATGTTAATTAAAATTAATACAACAAATAAAAATTAATATCTTTTGAAAAAAATGAAAATTAATAAAATATTATCATTATAAAAAATTAGAGTTACTAATTCAGTTTATGCAATTTTGGTCCTTCATTATTTGTTTGTTCTTCCGATACTTTCAACCATTTGTTTTCTGTCTGTTCTTCCACTGTCTTAAACTATTCTCGCATTATAACATATTGAATGATTAATTTCTTTGTTTTCAGCTCGTTCTTCCGACGTACTTAATTCGCTTTTAATGTTTTATGACTTGATTGAGTCAAGCTTCGAGCCTAGTCCAGCCCCACGTCATTCATAATTCTAATCGCGATTAAAATTTGTAATTATATTTATTAATAAGTTGGATTGAGTTGAAATTAAATTTAATAAAATTATAAGTTTAATTGAAAATTTTTGAAAATTTGTGTTAAATTCAAAATTTGATTATACTCAAATTATCAAATATTCTAAAATTTGTTGAATTTTATGTCCTTTAGCCTTAAGTCAAGTTGAATATTTTAAATTTAATCTCAGTTCAAAGTTTGCTCACTTCAAATTTATTCATTAATTTGGAATCATTCATAATAAAATGTCAATCCCAACTATAATTTAATTCAATCTTGAATAGGGTAGATGAACTATAGTTGTATTGAAAAGTTGTAACTGTGCATAACAATGAGTTAGATCAGGTTGAGTTTAAATTTTGTACGAGTCGAGTTTAATTCAAATTTTTTTTAAATTTCGAGTCTAGTTAGATTCAAATTATCAACCCCACAACAAATTTTGAAAGTCCGTCAAATTTTAAACTTTAATATGCGTTAATATTTGAGTTCAAATTAAAAAAATTTATATTGAATGTAGGTAAGCTTGTCAACGGGTCAAGCCAGGCTCAAGCTACGCCTGGCCTGCCCCATGGTGGTCTGTGGTGTGGCCCGAACAGGGTTATGATCCATGACTTGGCTCGAACCGAGCTTTGGCTCGATGGGCCACAGGTAGGCTAGGTCAACCCAGCCTATCATTGTTATTTTAAAAATTTTTCAAAACGACATCATTTTAGAAATAACGACTGAGCCATAGGTTAGGTCGAACTGTTTTTGACATCTCTAAATATAGGTTAAAATTATATTAAAATGTCAATTTTAATTATGATCAATTCAATTTAAAAAAAATTAAATTTGAAATTATTCAAAAACTTTAACAATTTAAATCAAATCTATTAATTTTGGACCAATTAAATTGTGACAAATTCAAACTATTTTAATGTAATTATAACATAATGGTAAAATAACATAATTAAGATGAATAGAATTTTTAAATTATTAATTTGGAAAATAATCAATTTATAATATTTTATAAATTATTATCCTTTTATAAATTATAAATTTGTTATTATATTTAATATAATAACAAATTTATTATATTATTAATTAATTGATAATATAAAAATTATTATTCACATGTTTTTCTTTCTGGATAATTTCCGTCTGTTTCTAGGCTTTCTAGAGTATAGGCCTTTATTTAGGCCCAGAAGAGAAAGATGCCGCATATACTTTACAAGAGCCTCGCCTATATATACAAGTTGCCCATGACTGCGCTAACCCTCTATCGCTCTCTCGTCTTTACTGCTGTTTAGATCATCGATCCCAGAGAGAGAGACAAGCTCTGCGACCATGTTGGTTTATCAGGATCTTCTAACTGGTAGTGTTTTTTTTTCAGCTGTTTTCTTAGGTTGCTTGGAGTCGCTTTTTTTATTTGGTTTGTTGATCCGTTTTGTTGATCCTGTTTCGATCTATGATGTCATGAAAGTTTTGAGGTTTGGATTTGCTTGGTTGTTGGAAAATCTATGGCGATTGGACACGTTTCGATTTGATTTGGGTTTTGGGTGTGTGATTAGTTGATGGTTATTACATAATTGAGTTATGGGAGATTCGTAGTCGGTTGCATATGAGTGTGTGGATTCACTAAGTTTAACTTGCTGGTTGTTAGTAGGAGGAGTGTTTTTGCTCTTGTTTGTACCTTTTTAGATAATCCAGCCGCTGTCTAGTGTTTTGAGATTGTTGAACATAGTATGGAGTTTTGTTGTATGGTTAGGTTGTTACGAACCTGCAAAGTTTTGTGTTTTTGAAACGTTTTCCAGTTAAAGAATCTACTTTAATGCTGTGTGATAGTGCCTGGCCTTAACTCATCATGTCGGATTTGATGGTTCTCCTTGTTGCACAATTCGTGATATGTTATGATAGTTTGTACGCTGCTCTTGGTTTCCTGAATTGTTGTTGCATAGCTCATTCATTGGCTTTTGGTATTGTGACGCCTCATGCCTGATACCTTAAACTGTTATTGATTTGCGATTGGTAAAACGAAACATTGTAGGTAATTAAAGGTTTGTTTCTGAGATAAAAGTTATCGGGTATGAAATAATACATGGCAAGTCTTAACCAATTGTAAAGATCTCGTGAACTGAGTGGACGTGATTACTGAACGGTTTGGTGTGTGGGTTCAATCTAATGATTGTTGATGAATTTCAGATGATGAGCTTCTCTCAGACTCATTCCAATACAAGGAAATTGAGAATGGAATGCTCTGGGAAGTTGAGGGAAAGGTATTGTGGATCCATGCTTGTCTGATGCAAATTGGTGTAGAATAATTTCTAATTGTTACTTAAGCGATGGTTTATATGTTTTTGGTCTGCAGTGGGTTGTTCAGGGAGCGATTGATGTTAATATCGGTGCAAATCCCTCTGCTGAAGGTGGCGAGGAAGATGAGGGTGTTGATGACCAAGCTGTGAAGGTGGTAGACATTGTTGACACATTTAGGCTCCAAGTAAGTTGCTGCTATTTTTGGGGTCATGACCTTCTTTTCCCGTAGAAGAAACAAAACGAATAGATAAATGCAAGTCATTTGCACATCTAGGAAATTTCATCGTAACAATTGTTCATTTTAATGCTTGCAGGAGCAACCACCCTTTGATAAGAAGCAGTTTGTGACATATATGAAGAGGTTCATCAAGTTGTTGCAACCCAAGCTTGATGGAGAGAAGCAAGACTTGTTTAAGAAACACATCGAGGGGGCGACCAAATTTCTGCTTTCAAAGCTCAGTGACCTCCAATTGTAAGTGTTAAAAACACAGGCTGTAATCTGTAGAGCTGTGGTTTTCTGTATCAAGTCTTTCTGGTCCTTCAAATTAGTTTAGATCCTATATGAATGCATGCTTTGGATGTTATATTCTCTCACAAACTCAATTTTGGTTTCACTTGGTCTCTGTTTCAGCTTTGTTGGGGAGAGCATGAAGGATGACAGCACTTTGGTGTTTGCTTACTACAAGGATGGAGCCACCGATCCAACATTTTTGTACTTTGCATATGCTTTGAGGGAGGTCAAGTGCTAAAGTGAGGATTGCTGGCTTTGAAGTAGAAGTTCATGCTGTAGAATTATCTGCTTTAAGTTTCATCCTCTAATTATCTATCTTTTGTTCTGGTTTTGCTTGGGGCTATGTCTATGTTTCGTTTGACAAATGATCCAACATTTATTGGAGTGTATTTTAGAATCTTTTAACTTTTGTTTCCTCTTTTAAGTAGATGTTTATTAAGATTGCTAAAGTGAACAACATTCCCACAGAATAAGAACCATATGCTCAAGCCTTGACTCGGAAGAATGAGCTTGAAAGGAATAAAGAAATTGCCGAGGACCCACCCAATGCGTATTTTGTTCACCATTTCCTATACCTTTTGACTTGTATTCGCCATTTTCAATACCTTTTATAGGAATCACACTGTTTTGGGTCAAGCAGAGCTAGCCACTGATTTGGAATTTCGTATACATGACTTGGATTCGATTTGAAACCAGAAAACTGATCGAGTATGATAAGTTAACAGGCCTGATCTGACTTGATCAAACGTGAGAGAGTTCGTGGGTTTTTTTAATTTATAATTTCAAACTCGAATTCAGACTTAGGATGTTCGATCTGATTTAACCTAACTCAAAATGTGAAAATTTTTAAGTAAAATGGCACTGTTTTCTATAAAATAATTTTTTCTTAATTTTTTTAAAATAAAAAATATTTTTTTAATTACACCTATTTAGATTTGGAGTCATTTAAACTCATTCGAGCTCGAATTCGAGCCCAATTTAAAGATGAAAGTGGGCTGACCTATAATCCAAGCTCGAATTCGAACCCAATTTAAGGATGAAAGTTGACTAGCCTATAGGTACAAATTCAGGTGCTTTCAATAGGTTAAGTTTAGACTTAGATTTGTAAGACTGTTTTGCCACTGAGGGCAATTTTGTCAATTTTCTATATAGACTATAGTGGATAGTTATTAATTATAGTTTGTTTTTAAATAAATTATCAGTTAAGTTACGTAATTTGATCCAGATAAGGATAATAAAGTGGCCTAATAAATGATTTAAATTAATGGGTCGATATTTTGGTAGAAAATGGATCCTTTTAGCGTAAAACTAGTCCATATCGACTTTATGGTAGGAAAGCTTGATATAAAAGCTATATATATAGGTTAAGGTTTCTTGCAGTTACTCATATCAATTGTAAGTATGAAAAATCTTTGACCAGTTTAGAGAGCTTATGTTTTGAAAAAACTGTAGAAAAACTTAACTTGCGTCTCGGTGATGGATTTCCATGAAGATGGCGGAGGATTTGGGCTCGATTTGGTTTCGTAAAGCTCATTAGAAGTTTCAAAATCGAAATCAGGTACATTCCTCATTTTTCCCTTTTTTTTGTCCTTTCACGTTTGATCCGGGGTATGTAATTAAGGTACCGTTACGTATTACAAGATCGACTCGTTTTGTTTAAAAAGTTAGGCCTCGAATACCAAATCTAATTAAATAAATATTATTTTATCCCTAACCCAACCTGTTCTAAATATACCCAAACCTGAGTTGGGTCCAACCGGTTCCCATGTCTGCTTCTCATTGGTATGTTTTCTCATGGCGGTTTCATTGGGCACATGCATGTTCGTGTGTGTGTTAGATAGTGCGAACAATGTGTCGTGTTCGCATCTGAGCAAAGTGGGCCGGCTCAGGACTCGGTTTTTTTCACCTGCTTGTCTCCTTTGACACGATCCAAAATCGCTTTTTACATTGACCTCATTTTATTAATATTTTTCGATATTATATTTTTAGTTAAGATAAGATATTATTTATCCAGATTCAATTCCTATACATATTCTCATTTTTATAACCTTTTACTGTAATAAATATTTTGTCGCCATCGTCAAAAAAAAAGAAAAGAGGGTAATTACATGTAATTATACATATAGACATAGATATGTTTATTCTCAGTTTTGTTTTTACTAATCCTTCCTTTTCATTTCAGGCATTGTTTTCTCAAGTGTATTTGACTACGGGGAAAGACAAGGCTGCAAAATTGGCTGTTCTTGCTTGGAAAATTTGGATACTCGAAATGCTTTCTTTTGGAAGAATCAACACCCAATTCTACGGCGTATCTATCAAGCTGCAGTTACTTCTTTACTTGATCACCAAGCTGCTGAGGATTGCAAAACGTCATTTCTCTACTAGTGGCCCGATCATTGCACCTCGTTTGGCTCCGGTTCACCGTGAGGGGCGCTGGTCCACATTTGTTGATGCTGCTGTGTTCACTGTCTCTGATTTGGTGGGCTATGGTTTTGTGCTCGAAGATGGTGAAGGAGCTTTTTCCTTGACTGTGTCGGGTTATAGGGAGGGTGGCCCAGACCCTACTTTGGTAGAGACTATCGCTTTGCGAGAATGTCTATCTTATATTCGGCATTCACTCCTAGAGGCGGGTAGCTTGTTTGTTGATTGCTAAAGATTATTTTCTGCTATTCACTCCACTACTTTAGACCTTTCTGACTTTGATTTAGTTGTTGCCGATTGTAAGTCTATTTTAATGGATAGATCGAATATTAAACATTTTTGGATTCGACGTCAGGAGAATAGGTGTGCTCATCTCCTAGCTCGAGCTTCTATTCGCTTTAATCGTTTCCATCTGTGGATCGGTGTTCCTAACTTTGTTTGCCATTTTTATTCTTAATATTATGATGCATTACCCTCTCTTCAAAAAAAGATATGTTTATTCTCAATATTTTAATTAAAATTTTAAAAAATCGAGTTTTATATACCTCGAGTCTATTATTCAAAGTAATGGTAATATCAATATCGTTATAGTCCATCGTATCATATCCGAATGGGTCAAATGGCGAAGTGTATAAGGAGCCTTATGCAATAAAAAGATTTTATTAAAGCTTAATAGGAAATTTTATAGAATGATAATTCGACCAACCATATTATATAAGGCGGAATGTTGACCCATCAAACGTAGACATACAAGAAAATTGTTGGTAACTGAGATGTATATATTATTGTAGATGTGTGACATTACCAGAAGAGATAAGGTCCGAAATCATGTGGTGAAAGACAAATTATAGGTGACTACTATTGGGACAAGTTAAGAGAGACCAAACTTAAGTGGTTTGGGCATGTGAGCAGAAATGTTGGCCCATCAAACGTAGACATAAGGTTGTTGGTAACTTAGATGCATATATTTTGGTGGATGTGTAACATTACCAGAAGAGATAAAGTCTGAAATCATGTGGTGAGAGACAAACTATAGGTGACTAGTATTACGACAAGTTAAGAGAGACCAGACTTAGGTGATTTGGGCATATGTGAGTAAGAAGCACCCTGATGCTTTGTGCTACGCTGTGAGAAACGAATCATTCGTGACTGCAAGAGGAGAGAAGGAAGGTTAAACAAGAACTGGACGGAAATGGTCAAGAAGGATATGACAAAGTTGACCCTTATCGAGGAATTAGCCAAAAATAGAAAATTCTGACGTGATAAGATACTGGTAAAGAATATCCTTTAAAGTGCATCAAAATAGTCGTAGAAGTTATTGAGAGTCGTTTACTGTAAAACTCTAACGGCGTATTTACCACTTAGGAAGTTTAAGTGTTTAACCCTAGTGTCCAATCTGTTTTTTCTAGTTGCAAGCTGTGAATAGATCTTTCTATTTTACTACTTGGTTTTTCAACTCTAGTGTATGGAGAAAAGTTCCTCAAGGCTGGCTAATACTGTTGGATTGTTCATACTCACATGACTACTAAACAAGGATCCCTAGCACAACTCGAGACATGAAAAGTCGTACTTTGCAGCGTTTCAATTATTAGCTGATCTGAGTATCATATCATTATTTTATTTATTTATTTATTTTAATTTTACTTATCTATTCTTTTAACATATTTTTTTAACATATCTACTATTTTAACTTGTATCATTTTTTTCTTCGTTAC
>JAOSBN010000179.1:57567671-57586919 GCA_027563595.1 Erythroxylum suave | reverse complement strand
GGTTATTGATACAGAAAGACATATGTCGAAAGCAACTGTCTTATTTAACGTTGTGTAGTATTGAAAGTTTTTAAAATTGTGTGTGTATTAGTTAATTTTTTATTAAATTATTATAATTGTTTGTAATATTTCATAAACAAATGGTTTTGACACGGAAAGACACATGTCTCGATCGAAACGCACAAAATGATGACATCTTGGGTCTATAAACATCAATTCAAAATGACCATTTCAAAGACTCTGAATTAATATTAATATTAATATTAAATGAAGATTAGATTAATAATATTATTTAAAAAATCATGCTATTTAACTTTAATTTAATTACTTTATTAAGTGGTTTACTAATTTATAAATTATAGTATATATAAGAAATATTTATTATATATACATATTTAAAAAGTAAGGACAATATATTTCATCATCATGTAAAATATTAAATAATATGTTAGTATTTATAATTAAATTACAAAATTAAGAGCGTGGCTACTTAATATTCTGTCATTTCTTATATATATTTTTAAAAAATGAAGTTGAAACTCATGTTTAATGGTAATATCACATTTTCTAAAAGTTCTTTAATAGCTCAAGCTCAATTTTTATCAAAATACTAAATTTATAAATTATTATTAAATATAGTCTAAGTATAATATTTGTTTTTATTGTAATTATATCTCAAATGACTTGTTAAAATATAATTTATAAATTTAATATTTATTTAATAAAATAAAATAATGCGGTTAAATAATGAAAAATTAAAAATTTGAACTTCTTCTTCTTTTTAAATTTCCCCAAAATGATAGCTTCAAAAAACTAATTACCTCTCTTTCTGCACAAGCTCTATATTTTATTTGAACCGAAGAACAAGAAGCCTCAATCTCTCTCTCTCTCTCTAGCTCCTGAGCATTTCTGGATCCTCAGCAACGCAGAGGCAAATTATCCCAAACTTCAGGGTCTCTCCGTTCATTTCTTGATCCCTAGATCCGATCTCTAGAGTTATCTCGCCGTCTCTCTCCGGTACTTGTTTTGATTTTTATTCCTTTTTTCCCCCAAATATCGGTGTTAGTTTTTCAAAAGATCGAGATCGGGTTCGTAGAATTTGGCGGGTTCGGGTTCGGGTGCCGGAGGGTCCGCGTTCATGCTCTACTTTGGCTTCGAATTCTCTCCTCCTTGTACGCTTCGCACTTGAATGTTCCAATCTCTACGCATTTCTTTTTCTTTACTCCATTTTTGTGAGATTAATTGATTATTTATTTACGTATTTGTATGTTCTCTCTTTGTGTGTTTGTGTAGTGGTGGCGTTATTTAGATCGTGAAAATTGGCTCCGCAAAAGCGATCGCAGCGCCACACCGGCGGCCAGATGCAGCAGCCCAATGCTGCCGCCGCAACCGCTCTCTACGATGGCGGTGCTGGTGGCGGGGGCGGCACTTTGCATAGCGCGGACGCTGGAGACGCCGTCATGGCACGGTGGCTCCAGTCGGCCGGCTTGCAGCATCTGGCCTCTCCGTTGGCTTCTACTACAAGCGTCGATCAACGACTTCTCCCCAATCTTTTAATGCAGGTAATGTGTTTGCAAATTTTAATTCCTTTTCGATTGTTAGCTTCGGGATATTTTTGTAGCGTGTGGTGACATCCGATGTCCTTATTGTCTGTAGGGTTATGGAGCGCAGTCTGCTGAAGAGAAGCAGAGGCTTTTAAAGCTTATGAGGAACCTGAATTTCAATGGAGAGTCTGGTTCTGAGCCTTATACGCCTACTGCACAAACTTCTGCACCGGATGCATTCTATTCACCGGAGTTTAGGGGAGATTTTGGAGCTGGACTTCTGGATCTTCATTCCATGGATGATACTGAGCTTCTGTCCGAGGTATATATATATATAGCTTTTATAAGGATGTGAGCCACTCTAATTTGTGGATCGAATTGTTTTGCCGCATTGTGTTTGATGCCTTGAGCTCAATCACGTGAGTGTTGTTAACTGTATAATCTGATTTGGGAACATGAAATTGGAAGAAAATGATGTATAAAGGATTAAGAGAATGGGTTTCTTGATCTATAATTTCATTATGCTTTTTGATTGATGTAGAATAAGTTGTTTCTTTCATTTTCATATGGTAATGAATTGTTGCTTTAATCTGCTTTCACAGCATGTTATTTCAGGACCCTTTGAGCCATCTCCGTTCATGCCTAGTGTTTCAAAAGGGTTTGAAAATGACCTCACTCTCAATACTAATAGACAGCAAAGGGAGCAAGCTGATACTGACTTGTTAGCTCCAGTTCCTACTAATGAAAAGGATAACAACACAAGGGAAACTAATGTGGCCAAGATAAAAGTTGTGGTAAGTTGGCTTTATGAGTATTGATACTGGATGACTGTCTGTCTCTTTCTCTTTTCTGCTGTAAGTGTGCTTACATGTAAGGAGGAAGCATTTATGTGCATTCTTGGGGTAAGTTTGAAAATTCAATTTTCGTGGTACTAACATTTGTAGTTCGAGGAAAATTTTCAGCCCTTCTAGTTGTGGAATTGTCATGTTAAACTGTTAGATTGCATTCTTGCTAGCTTTAGTAGTTGAGGAAATTACATTGTATTTTGGATATCTGTAGTGCCTTTTGGTTTATGGAGGAAAGAAATCAGAACAGCTAGATATTTTGGAGGGCAAGTTATTTGCAAATGAATTTTTAGCTGGTTTTCGTTTATGAACCTTCACACGATTTGTTTAAACTTCTGATCGCATTTTCCTTCCTGTTTACATTACCTTATTTGGTTCATTTGCTAAACATGCTTAAAATGCTAAAGCTATTTTTTTAAATATATATATTATATATATCCTAGGTACGTAAAAGACCACTAAACAAAAAGGAGATTGCTCGGAAGGAGGATGACATTGTATCTGTCTGTGAGAATTCATTAACTGTCCATGAACCAAAGCTTAAGGTACCTACTGCTGTTGTAAGAAAGCATAATTCTGAAATTTCTGATTAAGAAAAGAAATTTAGTTTAATGATATGATGATGGTTGTTCACGATATTTCATTGCAACATCTGAAATTAAAGTGCTGACATTTGATTTTTGATCTGGAAAGGTTGACTTGACTGCCTATGTTGAGAAGCATGAGTTCTGCTTTGATGCAGTTCTGGATGAGCATGTCTCTAACGATGAAGTAAGATGATGTTAGAGAGAAAACTCGATTCTGACTGCATTTTCACGTCTAGTAATTATGAGTGTGTAATCTTTGATCACTTTCCATTAACTTGTATTGTCTTTACCATTTTTCTTCTTGATGCGGCTGTAAGGCAATGTTTTATCACTGATCTCTGCTCTCAAAAGCTATTTTCAGATTTTTTTTCATTTTCATTTGTAAATTACAATTGAAGTATCCCTCCGTGGTCATTCATTGGCTAAAATATTATCCTTTTTGTGTATTTAAATAGGTTTACCGGGTTACTGTGGAGCCAATTATTCCCACTATTTTTCAGCGAACAAAAGCTACGTGTTTTGCTTATGGTCAGACAGGTATGGATTTCAGTTCTCATTCTTGTATAGCATACTATTCTATGTGTTAATCTATGTTTTTGTTGGGTGGTAAAGGTTTAATAGTTGCGTGGGATATACATGCATGAATTTAGTGCATTGATGAAACGAAGTAAAGCACAGCACTAGACTTAAAATAAAATAAAGTTTCTCCAATTTTCATGATTGGTTGATATTCAAGATATGTGAATTGAAATTTTCATTGCGTCCTTTTGCTTATTGGTCCTTTGGACCCAAGGGGATCAGTTTCTCTGGAAATTCTCCTAATATCTGGATTAGCCACATCAAGAATACACACTCTTAGTTACTTCTCAACGAATTTATTTTGGTTTCTCCTCAGTAGATTTGCTGTCTGTTTCTGAAGGTCAATTTACCATATATACTGCTTTTTCTCATCATTTCAGGTAGTGGTAAGACTTTCACAATGCAACCATTACCTCTTAGAGCTTCTGAAGATCTTGTTAGATTGCTGCACCAGCCAGTTTATCGCAATCAAAGATTCAAATTATGGCTTAGCTACTTTGAAATATATGGTGGAAAGCTCTTTGATCTTCTTAGCGAGAGAAAGTTAGTGCTTGCCCTTGGTTTTCATCAAGTTTCTTTTATGTTTCTTACCTAGCTGACTTTGAATTTTCTTGATCATATTTCCTGTAACATCTTGTGATGCTTACTAAATGCAGTCTCTAGGGTTGTAATTGTGCATTGAATTTGTTAATGAGTGCTGAATTGCACGTTAAAGTTGCTGACTTAGTTTGTTGTTCTTAAATAGGAAACTTTGCATGAGGGAAGATGGACGACAACAAGTTTGCATTGTTGGACTGCAAGAATTTGAAGTTTGTGATGTACAAATTGTTAAAGAGTATATTGAGCGAGGCAATGCTGCAAGAAGTACAGGATCAACTGGTGCAAATGAGGAATCTTCAAGGTCTCATGCTATTTTACAGCTTGCTGTTAAGAAGCACAGTGAGGTAAAGGACTCAAGGAGGAACAATAACAGCAATGATGGTAATGAGGCCAAAAGTGGAAAAGTGGTGGGAAAGATTTCTTTTATTGATCTTGCTGGTAGTGAACGAGGTGCAGATACCACAGATAATGACCGACAAACAAGGTTTTCCTTTCCTCCATGAGCTGTTTGTTGGAATATGTTTCACTTGCATTATATTCTTAATTGCGAGTATCTATTCTAGAGGATTATGTGTTTATCAAATCTATTTGTTTGGCAAATATTCAGATTTATTGTATGACAACTATGCTAAAAAAGGATTACATGTTTATCAAAATCATTGTTTGATCGTCAAACTTTGGTACTTTGCAGATATCTTTATACCTTGTAGGACATTTTCATGGAAATAAAATTTCTTAGTTGCCTTGATATTTCCTAAGAAGGGAGTATCAAGTTCGTGTCGACTAATGTTATAAACTCGGCTGGTGCAAAGAATATAACTTAATTGCTATGTCGGATGTTTTTTTCCCCCAACCTATTCTGTTTCTCAATCTGACTGGTTGGTTAAGTGCAGTTGGTGATGGGTGGACTCACCATTACTTATTCTAAGCACCTGGTTCATTGCAGGATTGAAGGTGCAGAAATAAACAAGAGCCTTCTGGCTCTCAAGGAATGCATTCGTGCTCTAGATAATGACCAGATCCATATACCATTTCGAGGGAGTAAACTCACAGAAGTACTTCGCGACTCCTTTGTTGGCAACTCTAGAACAGTTATGATCTCTTGCATTTCTCCAAATGCTGGATCTTGTGAGCATACACTCAATACACTGAGATATGCAGATAGGTCTGTATACAGTTATCAGCATCAAGAAAATGTTTTTTCTTCCAGAAATGCTTGGAAATTCGTTGAGTGAGACATGTTTATTCTTTGAACAGGGTTAAGAGTTTATCCAAAAGTGGAAATGGTAAAAAGGACCAGGCTCTAAATTCATCTATGCTAACCAACAAGGACAGTTCAACAGCATCGTCCTTACCTCTTGCTGCTGAGGCAGATGACATCTATGTGCAACAACAAGAGCCCAAAGCACCAGATATGGGAAGAAAGGTCCCAGAGAAAGAATCCTCATCTTACATTCCTAATGATTATGACAAGCAACCATCCAGTGTTAATTCAACTTATAACTTCAATGGCCACGAGGAAAGTGATTTGGTGGCCAGCATAGTGGATAGTGAGAGATCTGAAAGTTCTTATGTGGGTTCTGTGAGTCAAAAGAACTATTCATCATACTCTCAGAACCTCGTCGATGCCGAAGAGAGAGTGCAGAAGGTGTCCCCACCACGCCAAAAAGGTCCAAGGGAGGAAAAATCAGAAAAGTTGGGGAACTCATTAAAGAAAGATAGTGGAGGATCTGATCTCTTCAGCACAAATTCTCGACAGGGTGCAGTGAAGTACAAGCCAAACAACAGTGGGTCACAACAGTATGCACCTGATCCTCCTGCGGATGGAAACATAAATGCGATACTTGAGGTTGGTGAATGCTTATACATGCTCTTACTGTGTTGAAATAGGAATATCAACATTATTGCACCTTCTGGAGCTTTTAGTAAAAGACTACTGTTTGTTCCGGCTATTCCAGGAAGAAGAGGCCCTTATTGCTGCGCATAGAAAAGAAATTGAGGATACTATGGAGATTGTTCGTGAAGTAAGTAAAGATTCGTTCATTGTTATGTTACATGTATTCCATTCAAAATTCCTACAATATCGGAAGGTTTACTTTCTGTCGGCCTTTTATGTTAGGAAATGAAATTATTGGCAGAAGTTGACCAGCCGGGCAGTCTCATAGACAACTATGTTACACAGTTGAGCTTTGTGCTGTCACGCAAAGCTGCTGGTTTGGTTAGTCTTCAAGCACGACTTGCCAGGTTTCAGCATCGATTAAAGGAGCAGGAAATACTTAGTCGGAAAAGGGTGCCCCGTTGATGCAGCAATTTGATGTCTTTTTCAGTGATGCTCTCATTCTGTCTTGGTAATTTCTTCTCTCAATTTGTTTTGCATTTACCGTTTCTCCTGTTGATCAATGAAATTGGCTCCTTTCTCTATTTAAGAAGATATTTTGCCTGCTTTAATTGAGTGTGTATGTTACATTTTACTCTCACAGGGCAAGGAGGGTATGTAGGTTTTATCATCTCAGGTTCCCATGACAAGGTGGAGAAGGTTGTTTTTCCTTTAGGTCAAGGCCTCTGCCTCTCGGGAGTGGCTATAGCGATATTCATTCATGTTCGCTGCTTGGTGCTGGGTGTGACTCATGATGGTTGTTAAAAAGATGGCTTGTTGAGGAGTTGCTTAGATGGGTTTTCTGGCCTTGGAATGTTGGAAAGATGACAGGTAACTGTACTGTATTCTGTAATATGGACAAAAAGAACAAGAGACCAAAAAAATATAAAAGGAATTTGGAATTATATAATCTCATTATTCTGAAAACATTTTTCATGCTGTTTTGTGTTACCTTGACTTGTGTCGTTCTTCTTGTTGGAATGTGTTGTAATTTGGTCTAATTATTATTAAAGATGGAAAAATTGATTCGGTCATGTTTTAAGTTTCAAACTTCTGATCGAACTCAGATTCCAGTTTGACCTTCAGATTCGAACAATGACTGGAGGTCATCTTATCCCGATTGGGTCCAATCTGTTGCCAACCCTATTTAGTAGGAGGTAATTGCGTCGACTTTTGTGGAGCTGATTCAAGCAAAATCCTTTCAACAGAGTACATAAACAAACTCAACACACATGACACATTCAATAAGCCTTGTCATATACGAGTTTAGGCATTCATTAGCATGAATTATCGGCATTTACATTTAGAAATCCAATATTTACAGCATATAATCAATGGAACATCTGTGGGGGAGGCCAATCTCTGGAAGACGGACAAAGACATTGACGGTAATCCACAACCTCTATTTCTCTATTTTCTTCAATCAAGATACGGAATATAGTGCAACAACCAAAAACTCAGTAGCAGAGACCAAAAACTTCAACTTCTGAGACCAATACCTCCAAGCTACTATTCTTGTCCTCAGTCACCATCTAATTAGGCTTCAGTTCTTGTGCACAGGGGAGGAGCAATTCAAATAGTCCACTCCACCTGCAATTTCTTGTAGGAAAAAAAACAATCTATTCACATTGTATAGCTCGCAGATACCGCCACTCCCACCACTGCTATTACTAAATTCCTACTCCACTCTACTATAAATCAGTCGGCTCTCAATCTCAATATCTCCTTTGCCGTCCTCTGTCGAAAGTACGGCATATGCTCCTGCAAAACAAACCAACAAACTTAGATATACAAAGTCACAGTGTATACTGCATCATAATTCTCAGCTTCTCGACATCTCGATCAAGTATATAAGGGCCTGGGCTTTCTAAACATAAATCAACTGGGGTAGTTTTCAACGAATCAACTAATGCCAAGCAATTGCAATTTCAAGTATGATGACTTTATTTTCATGCCTACCTGCCCAAAACACAGCCCTAGACCTCTGCTATAAAAATCAGCATATTTGATCATGAACATTCCGCAGTCGTGCCTGTTAATAGCACAAAAAATTAGTTAGAAGATATCAATAGTCAGATGGGACCTGCTGAACCCTATCAACCAGAAACTACACTGTTCAATGGAAGTCAACCGTGATAACAGTTCAAGAGTAGTTACGACATAAAATATAACTGAAGCGGAATGCGATAACCCATCAATTAAGGGAACGAGATCCTCTGTGCCCATAAACCTGTGCCAACCCTGTTTCAGGCGATCCCATCCACATAAATATGTGGAATTCAGAGAAATGTGTGGATGAGATTGCCTGGAACAGGATTGGCATAGAGATATGGGCACAGAGGATTTGATCCCTCGATTAAGCATCATTTTGAAGAGAATTTTTGTTATATGCATTTGTACAGTCTGATCCCTTTATAATGTATCAACAGTAACTCAGATTTTTGCTAACATCATAATATGCTTAAATGAATGCTATATTACTATATTCTTTTCTTCAGTGTCAACAATACACACCAATTCTCCTGCTCGGGAAGGTCTTCAAGAAATTCTCGCTCCCAATTGCTTACATCAATGTTTTCCTGGCTCTTATCCTTCACTTCTTCAACATAATATCTTGCCTGGAAAACACATATATGGTAATGATCAGTGGTAGCCACGTTATAATGAACTATCAATCAACCTTGTTCCGTGAATCTTTCCTTGCCAGTTTTGATAGTTTAGTTTTTTCTTCTACCCTTTGTGTCGAGTTTATATGTTCACATCTTTTACATTGAAATTCAAGCTCATCAAACTTATCACTCAGTACAATGGAGCACTACAATTTACAAAGTTTACACACATGTAAGCCCAAGGCAATATAAGAGAAACCTATTGCAATTGTTGAGTGGAATTTTACAAATTATAAAAACTTAGTCCCAAGCCCTGAGAAACTTTCAAGTAGCTCAGACCTTCTCACATTTGTAGATTGAGTAGAAAGTCAAAGAAAAAGATTGCACATACTGGTAGAATAAAGTTATATATTGTTATGTGATTTGATATTGGAAAAAGCAACCCCAATAGATATTGGGGCAGACGGACACTAAGATGAAATAGGCCCGCTAAGTCGTCACTACTGAACTAGAGAAGTCAAAAGGGAGTATAAAGAGTGCTTGCTTGAATCAAACCACAACACACCTGCAAAATGAAATGCTAAAACAAGAATGGAAATCATACCAGATGTTCCAACACCCTGGAGTCTTTCCCTTTCATTGAATCAAGATATTGGAATTTTCGATCCTTATTGTTAATGATTGCCAAACACCAATGTATCTCTCTGTGAACGGGGACAAATATCTGAGCACAATACAATCACTGGGTTCAAATACGAGTATAGTATCGCATCATTTAAACAAAACAAACATAAGCCGGAAAGATGAAAACTAAAAAATAAAAAGCGAACCATATTACTTTGTCACAGTCAACCAAAAAGTATCCCAATTTCCTTTGCGTAGTCCATCTTTTGACAGCTTTATAGTCGTAGGTCTTCCCCCCACAAGTTAACTGCAGATTGACATCAAAGGTAAAAAAATTAAAAAATTGTCAAAAGAATAAATAGATTAAAAGAAATAATGGAAAGAGGCAACAAGTTAAAGAAATTTAATTTGAAAAATCACAGTAAAAGAAGAGCAACAAAAGATAAGAGATGAAACAAGAAAAGATAGAGATGATACAAGTCAATATTTAGTAACTATCCCACAAATTTTTTTCAAGAAAATTAGTTAGTAAAAGTGATGGGATTCAATGGGCATAAAGTGGACGGAACGCCATTTATCAGACTAGGATCCTTGCTAAAATTCAATGTTAAATTTCAAATAAATCAAAGTTCAGGTGTGATTTTGTACGTCTCTCAACAATTGATGAACTACTCTCTTGTAGGAAAGCATATTACTGTTTTGATCGGGCTAACGAAGAGCATTACTAGGGGCTTGGTTTGAGTCATTGAACACCTATCTCAAAGAAACCTACAAGATAGACAGCACAATTTAGAAACCAAAGACTAACACCTAGTGTAAATCAGAAACCAAAAACTACACATTAAAGCTTTACTTTGCAATGTTTTGATTAGCAATGCAATAAACCGGGGTGAGAAGGAAGAAGAGAAACAGATATCAGAAAGCCATCTGAAACTACTCTGACTACTAGAAAGACTAGATTGTCATCTTGAGAGACTAGCTTCTTTTCTCCAACTCTTGTGACTGTTAGAAAGACTTACAAAATCCAAAAAACCCGAACAGATAGATATAAGTGCATTTCAGGATATACCATTTTTTAAGTAGAATAAGCATCCATTACTACAAGAGACAAGAACAGGGCCAACCTTTTTGTAAAAGAAAGTGTTAAAGAAATGACATTTCAAAAACTTATTTGGCTCTCTTTTCTCTCTTTCTTTCAGCAGCTCAAGGTATACATTTATGACCTGAAAACAATTAACATGTCAACATATCAGGAAAAAGCTACGAAATCATAGGAATCAACATGGTCCAAATAAATAACCACCATATCTTGGATTCATGTGTCAGTTACTTGGCTACATGATACAAACTAAGGAAAATGATGCCATCCCAACCGTCACCTCATCATTCAACCACGAGCAAGGTGCAAGGCATTGTAGAATTTCTCCAGTGATATCAATATTTGAATTATCATGAGTGACTAGTAACCTCCTCCTGCAAGACCAAATATAGCTGATGTTAATTTAACAAGTAACAACAGCACCAATTTAGGCACCCAATTAACATGTTCGTCAAATCCTACCGATTGCTGGCTGAAAGGGCATGCTTTACCTCCTCCTCCTCCTCCTTGGTGAGGGCAGTAAAAGGTTCATGAGGTATCTCCTGAAAACCATCAATATATTTTTCATTATTTGAAGTAACAGCAAATCACACTATCTCCATTTTCCAAAAAAAAGTTTACTTGCCTCACTTCTAAAACAAGAACTCTACCAAAATGGTGGATAACCATAAAATACTCGTGATGACTAACGAATTAATGCTATAGAGCAAGCAATAACTACATTAAAATGCAGGAAAAGACAATTCACCTCCACCAATTTCTCCTCCGGTTTCTTCACAGGCCGTAACAGCTTAAGCAAACTCCACCTTTCCTCATTAAATTTAATCTCAAACGCCAAATCTAACAACCTTGTACTCCTCCTCCTCACACTCTCAAGCAATTTCTTATAAACCCCAACTCTTGATACATCCACTTCACGGTCCGATACCGACAAACCCGTAAAGTTCCTACCATTCTCAACCTCCATATTCCCATTCACAGTAACAACTGATCGTTCCTCAACACCCTTCACATCAGTATCAACCCCGTCCACAAGTCTAAATCTCCCTTTCCTTCCACTTTCTTCAATAACCTCAATCTCTTCAATACTCGAATCCTCAGTGAGCACCTCCTTTCCAGGCTTTGGTGCCTCATAATCAACATCAACTACTTCCTTCTCTTTAACCAAATACCTAAATGCGCCAATTGCTTTTCTCCTGGCAAAATCCAACTTCTTACTCAAGAAATGACCCATATCATCACCACTTGACCTCTCTGCATCAATATGATCACTGGTTCTCGGCCTCGACAACCCAAACTTGAGCTTTCTACAAGGAGCATGAACTTCACGGCGGAACTTGGAGATCGACTCCGGATACCGGGAGATTCTAGAAGCCGTACTATTGGAGGAGCTCGGGGTTTTGTACGAAGTCTGACGCATTAGTGAGAATCTGAGCTTCTTCGGAACGTGATGAAAATCCGGAGAATCTGAAAACAGAAAGGAGTCCCGCTTTCGGTTGCTGGTTATAGCACCCATTTTGAGACAAACCCAAAGCTCAAAACCAACCCATAACCTTCTACCTGGCTACTGTGAAATCCAAAAATCGAACACATGTACTTTTGAATGAAAACTGACATTCAATCAATTTCAGGAAATTAGGGAATACTTTCAGTAGTGATAAACTGACATTCAATCAATTTCAGGAAATTAGGGAATACTTTCAGGAGTGATAAACCCTTGAGTAGCAATTTGGGCGGGCTTAATTAGGGTTTTGTTAGAGAGGATACGCTACTTCAATTTCGATTTCAGAGCATAATCTGTCGTTGATTTTAAATGGAAGAAAAGGGAGGGACTTTCCGGGAAAATTTATTAGTTTCCGAGAAAAATAAGTGCTTGTTTTGTTTGTTCCCAAAGTGAAATCGACACACTTTCGATTGTCGAACTGAAATTTATACCTTAAAAATGTAACTAAAAATTAAAGTAATAAAATAACTAATTTAAATTTAAGTTAGTATTAAAATATTCTAAATTTGATTTTAAATTAAATATAATTAAAATATATTTACTAAAATTTAACTAAAAGATTAAATATAATTATTAAAATAAATTAAACTAAAAATTAATTTAAAATTTTCAATATTCAGTACCACTTAGGAGTGGTTGAGTTGGAGTGGAGAAATATGAGATCAAAAAGTTTTGTATTCGAATCCCCCTATTTACACTCTTTCAATCGAGTCTGTTGTATAAGACTTATCTAGTGTGAAATACTCGATTGTCGTGATTTATCGGCTATTATTTGAATTCGAAAATTTACCCTGTACGTATCTAAAAGATAGCAATCGCAAAATCCTCTTGTACAAAAAAAACGAGTTTTCTAATCATTAAAATTAACCAATTTGAAACTGAATATTTAAACATTTTACTCTTTAAAAAATGTCTACAATTCTAATAAAATTTTGAAAAACAAAGAGAATGGAAAATCCAAAAATTGACACCAAATTAATATTTTTTACTTAAATTTTAGAACACATATATTTGATTTTAAATTTAAGAAACAGGTCGTATGTTATTAATACGGTGTCATTTCATTTCAGATAGTTCAAACGAATTCGAATCGCTTAATTTAAACCCGATCGATCCAACTTCAGATCAAATTCGAGCCGCATGGCTCGAGTATGATGCATTCTTTTCAGACGACTCATGTAAGTTCGAACTCTTCAGTAGAAGCCTTCTTGTCCTTATCCTAGTCTGTCTGTTCGACCTGACGAGTCGAAAGAAAAAACCAAGCATTAGTTAAAGTTCCTTGCCTTATTCAGACATCACATGATTTAAGTCCAATCAAACTTTGGACAAAATTTGAACCACACAAACTGAAGCTTGACGGATCATCACGCCAAACTCGAGCCTCTACCTTAGGAGATTAAGACTGCGTTTGGTTCAGTTTTTGATAGGTAGAAAAGTACTTTTTTCTACCGCAAAAATTATTTTAAGGAAAAAATAAGTATTTAACTGTAAATTTCAAAAGCACTTTTAGAGTAGAAATAACTTTTTTAAAAGCTAAAATACAGTTTTTTTCAAAAACTCAAATATGAAACTTTAAAAAAAAAACACTTTTTTAGATAGATTTTTTATATCTATTAATGAGTCTATTTTTTAGTCCCTTTTACCTGTATAATTTACACATAATTCCCACAATATCCACAAACACATCTTTACGTTTATTTTGATATTTATATAATATTATTTGAATTTTTTATATATTTTAATATTTATTTTTGAAATTCGTTTTACTTATGTTATAATCTATACAAAAAATTTGGTCAGATATATTTTCATTTATGTTTCATATGGTTTAAAATTATATAACAATTAATATATTATGCTTTGTATATTGTTTAATATATTTTAAATAATATTTATATGCATAAATAATTTTATTATAAAATAAAATATAGTTAAAATTAATAAAAATGCTTTTTATTTTTATATTGCTAAACAGCCTACTGTATGAAGCTCTTTTTAGAAAGTTGTTTTTTTTAATTGACAGTCAAACAATCAACTGACTTTTTAGAAAAGCTCTTCTCATAAAAACTCTACTAACAAAAGCTCTACTGACAAAAGTTCTACTAATATAAGCTCATCCAAACAGGCACTAAAGCAGGCGATAAACTCAGGCTCGACTTAACCTATTGCCATGTATACTTAAAAAGAGCAATATTTCTTCATCTAACTCGAAATAATAAGATAAGATAGACTCGTACCTGTTCTATCAATTTCTAATTTTACTCTTATCTGCCAATCTAATAATATTATAAGATGAAAAGAGATTCCTTCCCTTATTGTAAGTTCCCATTATTACACATCTAAATAGTTTTACAAGTTCTGAAATGCTAAATCATAGTGTTATAAATATTGAATTTATAGTACTTTTATACTCAGAAAAATAACATTAAAATAACATACAAATGATTTTTAACACTACAATTTGCACTACAGATGTAATATAATTACATTTACGCCAATTATTTAAACAAAGTTGATTATCACATCAGAAATAAACATCAGAAATCCCAGTTAGAGGTCATTTCTCATTCCCAGCCATAATAAACCTGAGTCTAGTTAATAGCACACTTTTCCCTTTTTTTTATATCGGGTGCGCACCAACTAAACGGTAGACTATATGCAATAATCCATAAATCATGTGTTTCGATTAATAACATACATTGTTATGATATAAACAATTGATGTGAAATCTAGTTTCATGCAAAGCATGATGCTTACAATGCCTCTTTGTATGTATAAACATGTTTAAAGCCAGAGAAGGTGTGTGCCTGGTTTGCAGCCTCCAGTAATCAATATCCTTGGACAGATCTCTACCAACTTAGTGGTTTCCTCTGAATCAGAAAAACAAATGAGTGGTAAACTCAAGGATTGCATAAAAACAAACAAGATTTTCACAGTCCAGACTACCTTTTTGGTTTTATACAAGCTGCACTACAGCAGCTACTCGTAAGGTTCCATTTTGAAGAAGATCAGCGAGCTCATCGAATAATATGGCAGTACGCCAGCCCCATCCCTTGGGAGCTTTTGGTAGAAGGGTTCCTCTTTGCTTAAAGCTCCCAAACACCATGACTTCTCTCTTTGATGGACAAATCAACTATAATGTCAAGAGAATAACTGCCTCTTAGAGGAGTAACTCACTTGTAAAGCTAAGGTGGAGCCATGTAAACTACTGAATCAAAAGCTATTTGGATTACGAACAACTTTACCTGATAACGAGCAGTAACCTTTTCACGAGTGTCCACATACATATGGACCTGAATTCAGGGATAAGTTTAGGTAAGAAATAATGCTGACTGGAATTTTCATCATGACGTAGAAAAATATTGTATGCAGCATCTTGATGGGTAGTATGATGTCACAGATGGGAATGGTACGAAAGAGTGGGAAAGAAAACAGAGAGAAAAGCAGGGAGGAAATGATAAAGGGATATGAAGTCAAATGTGATATCAAAGTTCAAACGAAATGCTGATTTGCCATGGTTGAAGCTAACCTTTCTATGGGAATCAGTGATCTCTGCCTTTCTCCGGTGAAGAAAAAGTCCTGAAATATCAGGAAGCATTTCTAATATCAGATCTAGTCAACAAAAACATAGTGTTCCTCAAAAGGATATCTTGTTTTCAACTCTGCAAAGAAAAAGAAAACAGAAATGCTGAATGCTACCAAGAGTTCTGCGTCCTTGGGGATCTTCATCATTGAAGGCCTGGACGCTCACCTGCAAACATAGCTCAATCCCATCAAATTCATAAAAGTTTGAAACAAATGACTAATCAAAAGAGCAGTTAATATTTCAGACCTTCCACAGTGAACCAGCATAAAAATATTCTGGAGAATGCTTGACTTGTCCGTCACTGAGTCTATGCACATCACCAAATTCAACCCTGTGAAAGTAGCATTCAATCCACACAAAGATTTGTGAGGCTCTTACAAGTGCACAAATTGCTTTAAAAAGTAAATGAACAGCAATTGTAAAGTTCGCAATATAGTGGACAATAGTAGTTTACCAAATCATTAAGACCAATTCTTGAGCATAATTCAAGGGTGTGGTTACAGAACCAAATTTGCATACTAGGAATGGCTTCAAACTGAATTTTAATGACAGATTATAGAGTATAGACTGTAACCAGACATATTCAGAAGGGACTAATGCCGTTATCTAATGCATTAATCAACAGTCTGAAATCTTCTTTGGGTGGCATCATCCAATAGATAATCTTAAATTTTGCAAAAAAACAAGCAACTCAAAGAACACTCACCCAAACCGAAATGGAGGGAAATGATTTAAAGGAGTTTTCATATCTAGAGATATTGAAGGACTGTTTGTATTTTCCCACTCTATTCCCATAGAATGTTCTTGTGACTCCAGCATCTGAACAGCAATACCACTGGTACTCGTTGCTGAACTAGATGTCTCAGGGATTCTTTCTTGCATATCTGTCTCGTACTCCCTAACCATAGGCTCTCCATGGACATTACCTGCAATATTCCCACCTTGACTCAATCCAACCAGTGCTGTTAACCCATCTCCAGATAAGTCTCCATTGTTGTCAGTTCTACTCTCTGAATCATCATTAGCAAGAGACTGTTGGCAATTTCGGCTACCCATACCAAAGGGCACACGTGAGAAGACAAAACGTGTTGGGGGCCAAGCAGTAGCTGGTACAAATGTGGTTCCTCGTCCAATACCAGCAAGGCCATCAATGGGTCCCCTAACATGAACTCGAACAGGCCTAAAGAGGCCACTTCCCCCACCTTGAGCAGAATCAGCAACATATACACTTCCCATGTTTCCAGCAGAAATGTGCTCGCGATCTTGTGGATAATAACCTGTATTACCAACACCATTCACAAATCCAAAAGGTTGCCTGCAGGCACAGGCTGCACTAGTGAAGCAGCAATTTTTGCATGTGTCAGCACCAATTTCTTGTACCCTCTGACTTAATAGCATCTACAAAATAGCCACGAGAATGAAGGAGTCAATCTTCTCATCAAATAGATGAATACTAGCAATTATGTAATACTTGCAGCAGGACATAAGGACAATTACATTTGCCAGATGAAAAAAAAACAGCTTGACTGACAAACAGTAGTACTTTGAGAGACTCAATAAGTACACGGTGAAATAAAAACCTCATTGGAGCATAACAACCAGTGAGTTTCTGAATGCTGTATCAGAACTATAAATTTATCATTCCCTTTACATTCATTGCATGATAAGAGGAAAAGAACTACTGTAGCAAAGCTTTTCAGGCTAATACACAGATAAAATTGTCAAATAGTATCAAGAATGCCATGTCAAAAGATCTAGTGTGTTAGATGACTTTAGGATGAAACACAAATCAAATGTCAAGATAAAAAACGGTTGGTTTTTGCAGACTCTATTAGAATTGTGAACCTCCACCAACACCTACGCCCAACATAAGGCAATAATAAGAGGAAAAAATGCATTATGAAAACACAAGACAATGTAGAAGCAACTAAACCTGCAACCAAAGACCATCATTCACTGCTTTGCAGGGAAAACCTAGCTCCTCAAGCTGCTTTCTCACATTCAGAAGTGCCTCAAAGGACATGTTGCAATATAGAAGAGAACCCCCTTCAAATATAGTAACAAAACCATCGTTGTCCTCCCCACTAATGCCACAGTTCCCTCTAGCATAACCTTTTACTTGTCTTTTACCTACTACTCGACCACCCCATGATAGAGGAGATACACATCTCCCCCAATCATTGGGTATTTGTGAACTGGAAGATGGATCCCCAGGATTGCAATGCCTGAGTTGGTCACCAGAAAGCCAAGTATTGTTATTCAATTGGTATGAACCTTCTTCAGATGGCCCCTCCATAGCCACTCCAGGGATCCCTAGAGCACTAGTCCCAACACCATTTGATATCTCAATATAAGGACATGGGGTCCTACTACCATTAATTTCTGAAAACGAGTTGCTGGGTGATGAAGATTGTTCCACCCTAAAAGGATTAGAAGTACCCGAATTTGATTGAATGCACTGAACCTGTTTAGAATCAGGAGCCCCTGTTTGGAAACCAACCACACAATCAATAAGCTCAATTTTTTCGTTCGGAGCTGCATGGCCCTCTACATCATCCTTTAAGTTTAAGGATCCAAACTCAGACTCCAACCTCTTATTAGAGAAGTTATTGACAAAAGTTATTCCCTTTGTCTTATAAGAATCAGAACGAATACCCATACCCATCTCAGAACTGGAGCTTCCTTGATCAGGATGCTCATTCTTGCAAAAAGCACCTTTGGCAAGAAGTGCATAGAGTGCCAATTCAAACCTTTTAACACAAAAATAGAGATGTGAATTTATGCAACTCATACAGACTTCAACAGCATCAAAAATATCAAATTTAGCGACTTCCTAGACCTATTACCTTTTTTCTTCACTCGGTACCCACAATTCATCGGATGTCAGCAATGCATGCAGGGTTTGAGATGAAAGTTTAGGAAGCACCTATCACAATCAACACAAGCCATGATGAGAATACGCAACAATTGATCAAATACCAAAAACACAACAGAAAGACATACTCGTAGCTCCACCGTAAACGACTCCACGAAATGAATATAAGAAATAAACTGAATATCACCTCTTTCAACTCCCTAGCACCACTTTGGCAAAGATAACCCCAACAAGCATTTCTAACACGCTCTCCGTGTATTCCATAATCTTGATTCTCAGCAAATACCTACAGTCCAAATAGACAAACACGAAAAGCAAAATTTACAAGCCCTCCTACACACCAAGATTAGAAAGAACCACTTGAACTGAACCTGATATGCCAAAAAATTGGAAGCCCACAGCTCAGATATGATAAAATCAGTGCAAATTGCACACAAATCCTGCACCAAAAACCAAAATCAGATCGTCATAAAAACACAGTACAAGCACCCTGTTCTTTGAGAGCCTAGGTACCTGAAGGTCAAGAAACGACGCCGCAGCCAAAACGCGAAACGCATTACTATCGTTAAGCTTAGGGTGATGTCCGTACAAATAGGATAAGGCCATCGCGATTGCTTCAGAGTTGACGTTCTTATCATCCACATGCAGAGTGACAATCGGTGAGCTCGCTTCCTTCCACGGCCCCTGAAGCATGTTCCTAGAAACAGAAACCTAATTAAACACTGCGACTCGCATAAAATTCAGAGCGGATTTCTCAAACATTTAGGAAAACACAGAGATCGGTGTTTTGGGACCTGAAGTAGGAGCTCCGGGAGAGAATGAGGCGGTGGAGGTGGTACTTGGAGTCGATGGCGGCAATGATGATGTCGGAGAAAGCACCGGCATTGAAGCCTTCGACTTGGATGTGATCGCAGAGGGAG
>JAOSBN010000179.1:57530321-57555705 GCA_027563595.1 Erythroxylum suave | reverse complement strand
GAGTTTTGTGTAGGGAAAAGGTGATTGTGGTGGTGGTAAAGGCCATGAAGAACCCTAGAAGTGCTCTGTGCAAGACTGCAATCATGGCTTCTTCTGATATTTTCAATGCTTTTGGTGACAAATTGCTCGACTCCATGACTGATGCGTTTGATAACTTGGTATCTATCTATCTATACATACAGACACACCAATTCCATCTCTGTTCTCCTCAACTTTCTGTTTCCTACTTTTGATTTTGATTCTATCTTCACGTGCGTGTGTATGTGTGTGATTCTACAGCTACTACAGCTACTGCTCAAAGCTTCTCAGGACAAACGATTTGTATGTGAAGAAGCTGACCGAGCACTCAACAGAATGGTGACTTCCATGAATCCTCTGCCTCTTCTTCGCAAGGTCCACGCTTATGTCAGCCATGCCAACCCTAGAGTCAGGGCCAAAGCTGCTGTATCCATCTCCCATTCCATCGCTAAAATGGTAAAGTTTCATTAAAAAGTTATTGAGTCTTTGCATGGTCAAATCGTGGGTTTGTGGGATCTCAAATGTGATAAGAAATCTATGGTGGTGTGTGTTTCAGGGGTTTGAAGGAATGGAAGAGTTTGGGTTGGTTTTGCTAGTTCGAATGGCTGCAGAGTTGTTGAATGATAGGTTGCCTGAGGCTAGAGAGGCAGCGAGGAACATTGTGAATTCTGTATATGAATCATATGAACCTAGAAATGAAGAAGAACAGAAGCAGGAGTCCTGGCAAAGTTTCTGCCAAACCAATTTGCCACCAATTCATGCTCAGTCTCTGATCAAAATCGTTTCTTCAATGTAGGGACTTCTGTGATACTGATCTAGGCTTAGACAGTAGAGTTCAATCATGTAAATTCGGCTTTTTTACATGATTATTAGCAAATTACAGTCCTGTGTTTCCCTCATTGTAATAAAAGAGTATCAGACTTGTACTGAAATTGAACCATTGTCTTGGAATCTCACATGCTACTGGTAAGATGATACTAATCTTAAATATCTCTTTCTATACCCCTCTCATGAGTAAATAAAAAGTTGAATCTACATTGTATCTCATTTGACTCGCCTCATCTATCTGCCCCGAGAGAGACGATGATCACAAGAATGAGTGTCATCTTTTGATATTACTGATCTTAACCAACAACAACTGATGATTTTAATCAACAAGCTGTTCACAGCAACTAGAAAGTTAGATTTGGACTTTGATTAATTTGTTAAAAACTAGAAGAGATCGGTACCAAATGTCCATATATTTGATTGATTTCAAGCTCAGGCTCCACAGGGTTTGGGTCCCGCATGATCCGAGGCTGTACTCAGTGTCAAAACTTGAACTTGAAGTGCAAAACATCAACCAGATCTTCCATAGATTTGTGAAGACATTATCGTATATAAGTAATCTTATGTATGCCTCCCACCCTTATCAGACTTTAGTTAAACGATTGCTTGGAGCTGATTAAGGCAGGGTGGATTGTCGATATTCGACACATTTACTGGTAACCGCTGTGCAGATCGCCTTGTAGACTTGGCACACTCATGTCCCCGGGGTGTTAACTGTTATGTCGACTGTCCGGCAACTCTGTGTCCTCTTCTTGCGGAGGATCACGAGGGCATTGGCGTCTTGCGTCAATAACTCTCCTTCACTGATACCTGTTCCTTTCTAGCCAAAAAAATAAATAAATCTATGTATGCTTCTCTAGAGGCAAACGGAAACTGTTAAAAATGTCCATATATATTAAGGCTTACCTTTTTTTTTTTTAAATTACATCAGGTATCCCGTTTAGCCGGACTAATCCTAAGCTCCTAAGACCCTACCCTAAGAACTCCTAGAGGATGTAAATCTAAAATTTCAAGATCTCTCACGTTCTTACGTAGCTTGTACACTTCTGTGCACAAGGAGTCGTCACAAACTTGATTAGTCAATTGTTGATTGATCGCTAGCCCTGTTCAGCATCAGATTTTTAACAGCCCTCGGGTTTCTTAGTAGCTTCAATTCTCACACTGTCGTTAGAAACGAGGCATCCATAATTGATTCGATCAAGGAATTTTACTCAGGAGACTAGAGGATTATTAATAGCGAACAATTCTCATTTCTCCTCCTTTTGTGTGACTCGAACTCAAAATCTCCTATAAAGAAGAGCCTTAAATGAAGAATTTAGGCCTTTTTAAGTTTACTTGCATACATCGTGTATTGATAGTTAATTCGGTTAAGTATAAGAAAATCTTTCCATATAACCGGGAAGGTGTCTTTAACTCTAGCTTAAAGTTTGTTTTTTATATTTAACTAATTCTAAAGAACCCTTAGTTTTTAAAAATATAAAAAAAATCTATTAAAATTTTAAAAATTTATTGATAACTCAAAAATATAATTTAATTAATATAAATTATTGATTTGATTGGATTTAATTAATTTAAGTTGTATTGAATTGTCGTATTAATAATTTTTGAGTTTATATTGTTTTTTTGGGATAAAGGTATTTTTAGTTAGCCCACGAGGTATCCTAGGAAAGCCCCAACTATAAAAAGACGCTTTTAATCCATCTATATCTAAACTAATTCTCGCTCACATCGGGTTAGCTTGTAAGGGATAAAGTACTGGCCAAATAAATTTTTCCATTCTCAAAGCTCGAACTCGACACCTCAAATTAAGGGATGAGAGTAGTGAGCTACTCGCGTCAACATGTTTAGTCGGATGGAAATATAAATTTTTTATCAAAAGAATTAAAAATTATAATTTTTCATAATTAAAAATTATATATGTTTAAAATTAATTAAATCGTAGAAGAAGAAACTAATGAGTGATGAGTAATGAACCTCACTCTCTTGCTTTTTTATTTGTCATTGGAAGATGAAACAACAAACAGCCACCTTGAGTCTGGTTGTGGCTCTCCGAGTTGCCACACCAACCTAAGACTTTCATGTCTTCTTGTTGATCCAAGCGTCCAATCTACTTCCAAGCAAGTATGAGACCAGACACCAGAGACAGACATAGAGTCTGCGGACAAAACCCAAACACCCCATCCCTGTGAAATGTCATTCACCTTTGTCAGATATGTCCAAAAAGTTATCCTTCTCTATTGAGACAAAAAACCTATCTGATACCCCAAAGCCTATTCACCTCGAACTTCGCTACGCTACTATCCCCTTATCCCCCCAAACTCTCACCCAACCATAACTACCACCATTAACAAAACCTTTGGATGTTTCTGTCAGAAACTCTTCGCCCACCTTCGTGCTTTGACATATGTTAATGTGTTTTTAAGAAAAAAGAGAAGTGTTTTGAAGTCATGGCCTCCAAGCCCTTTGTGCTTCTTTCCTCTACACAAAGACCTTCACTTTCCAGCTCATTACCACCACCTACAGGTTCATTTCCTATCCGAGCTCGCGTTAGTATTGATGATGATGATGATGATTCTTCTGGTTCTGAATTCCGTGTTCATGAAACTGATAACACTGGCTTTGATACTAGCAGTGTGGATGGTGGGTTTGAGTCCGAGGAGTTTGCGAGTGGTGAAGAGTTGGCAAGTGGTGAGGAGTTTGACACTGCATCGGAGAGGGCATTTCCAGGAGACCCAGATGACGAAAACCAGGTAGGAAATGGTTTTGTTGATAAATATCCCATCTTTGGGCTTTCTGTGAAGTACCCAGATGGGGAAATTTCAGAAAATGAGATTATAGGAGAGGAGGAGGAAAGTGATGATATTGATGAAAATAACTATGAAATGGAATTGAATTCGCAGCAAGTTAGGCCCTTTGCTCAGTTATCGATGGATGATGACGAATTTGATGAGTTGGTTGGAGATGAATCAATGGAAAGTGATTCTGATGATGGAAAATCTTCAGGCCTTGTTAAGCTTCCTAGTTTTGGAGTTCTGGAGAGGGTTCACGGTGCGCCTAGAATTAAGCTGTCGGATATTGATGAGGATGAGTTGTTGACAAAGGGAGATTCTTCTCTTGGCAATCAATCCGTGTCACCACTGGAACTTGATAACGAGGACTTTGCTTTGGATAAAAACTCTGGAGCTGTTAATGATGTTTCAGGTTCTGAGGTTAACACAATTGGAGTAAAGGATTCAATTAATGACTCTGCCTTCATTAATTTGTTTAATGAAGAGAGCCACCTTGTTATACCTGAATCTTATGGCGGGTCTTTGAAGCAGAGCATGGAGAGCGTTCTTGTAGAAAATGAAGAACTGTTTAAAGATGATTTGTCTCTTGTTAAGGACTCTGTTTCAGTTGGAAGAGTTGAGGCTGACGATAATGCAGTCATACCAGAAGCTCTTGACAAGACTTTAGGGCAGCTGAAAGAGGACACCTCAGAAGAAAAGCAACTTCTTGAGAAGCTGGAGCAGGAAAATGTTACTGAAAGAATATATGGGAATGACCATGCTTATGAAATTGTAGGGAACCCCTCAAATGAGACTGCTGAGATTGTTGCACAAGAGGTGAAAGAGAAAGATGTAGGGGTGGATTTGGATGAGCCTTCTACTGGTGAAGAAATTGATCGTGATAGCATTTGTGAAAGTGTCGCTTCGCAGGGATTTGGGACTAATGAGAAATTGGAAATTGTAACCGGGCAAGATGGTTTTAGAGGGCTTGAATCACCTGCATCTGAAGTTGAAACAGTAGGCAGTGGTGTTCTCACAAAAGGAATTCATTCCAACGCCTCTTTGCTTCAAGCCCTCGAAGCTAATGAAGTAGAATATGCAGGGCAGAGCAATGCCGATTCCCTTGTTACCAGTGATGAAGTCAACCTTAGTTCAGAAGAAATAGGAGTAAAAGAAGGTTTTCTTTCTAATGATGATATTGAAGAACTGATTTTTGGTGCTTCTATAATGAAGGATAAAACCATTTACGGTGCAGACAATCATCAACATCAACTCCAAGAAGTTGAAGGGCATGCAGTTTCCAACTTAAATGAAGAAATGGACATAGAGAAGGAGCTGGAACAGAAGTCATTATTGAATCCTTTTGCAGTCGAGACAGTTTTGAAAGCAGTAACTGCACCTGAATCTGTTGAAAAGAGTGTCGCAATAGCCTCTAAGGATGGTTCCAAAGTTTTTTCTATGGAGCAACCCGTTGGTGTAGGTTCCTCATTCCACCAAGCAATCCTAGCGTCAGTATCAGATGTGGTTGGCAGTATAATGGACAGTAGAGGTACAGAAGAGAAGAAGATATTTGAAAAGATAGAACTCATTATGCTGAAATTTTTGAGGCTTGTTCACCGATTGGGATCTTCCCCTAAAGACTCTATAGTCGCACAAGTGTTGAACAGGCTAGTTGTACTCGGAGAGGGACATCGGAATCAAGAGTTCAACCTTGAATCTGCATGGAAAATGGCTATGCAGCTTGAAATGGAGGACAAAGACAGTTTAGATTTCTCTTTGAACATTTTGGTTCTAGGGAAAACTGGGGTTGGAAAGAGCGCAACCGTGAATTCCCTCTTTGGTAAGAAAAAAGTCCCAATTAGTGCATTTGAACCTGCCACAACTGAGGTGAAGGAGATTGTTGACACAATTGATGGGGTAGAGCTAAGAATGTTTGATACTCCAGGTCTTCGATCTTGTCTGAAGGAAGATGCTACCAATCAGAAAATATTGGCATCCATAAAAAGGTTAAAGAAAAGGTGTCCACCAGATGTTGTCCTTTATGTGGATCGGCTAGACAGCCATGCAAAGGATCTCCATGACTTGCCATTGTTACGCTCACTTACCAAGTCACTGACTAAATCAATATGGCAAAATGCCATTGTCCTGCTGACCCATGCCTTTTCTTCTCTACCTGACGGGCCATATGGGTCATCCCTCAACTTTAACTTGTTTGTTGCCCAAAGATCCAATGTCATTCAACAAGCCATTAGCGAGGCAGTAGGTGATCTGCGACTAATGCATCCAAATATGATGCACCCTGTCTCTCTTGTGGAGAATAATGAAGCATGTTTAAGGAACAAAAATGGAGAGACTGTCCTTCCTAATGGAGGAAGTTGGCGACCCGAGTTATTACTCTTATGTTACTCTCTGAAGATTTTATCCGAAGCAAGTTCTCTATTCAAGTCTGGAGATCCCTTTGATGACACGAAGCTTCTTGGCTTTAGGCCTCGTTTGCTGCCTCTCCCCAACTTGATCTCTTCTCTATTGATGTGCCACCCTCACCCAAAACTTGCCGCCGATCAGATTAATGACAATGTTGACTCCGACATAGAATTATTGGACTTATCAGATTCTGATGATGAAGATGAGTATGACAAACTCCCACCGTTCAAGCCTCTCGGAAAATTCCAGGTTGATAACCTCAGCAAAGAGCAAAGACAAGCCTACTTTGACGAGTATGATTATCGAGTTAAACTACTTCAAAGGAAGCAGTGGAAAGAAGAGGTGAAAAAATTGAAGGAGGTCAAGAAGAAGATAAAAAATAATGGCATTGAAGATTGTACTAACCATGAGGAACATCTGGATAAAGAAGATGGGAGTCAATCAACTGTGTCAGTTCCCTTGCCTGACTTTGTTCTTCCACCTTCTTTTGACAGTGAAAACCCATCTTATAGGTACCGAATGTTGGAGCCTACAACTCAGCTTCTTGTGAGGCCAATTCTAGACTCACATGGATGGGACCATGATTGTGGTTATGATGGTCTTTGCCTTGAAGGCAATCTTGCTCTTGCTGACCGCTACCCGGGTGCATTTTCTGTTCAAGTCACAGAGGATAAGAAAAACCTCAACATTCACCTACTTTCATCGATTTCAGCTAAGCATGAAGATAATGGATCGACAATGGCGGGGCTTGACGTCCAGACTGTTGGAAGGCAGCTTGCATACGTCCTCAGAGGAGAAACCAAGTTCAAGAATTTCAAGAACAACAAAACATCTGCTGGAATGTCAGTTACTATACTTGGCAAAAGTGTAGCAACTGGACTAAAAATGGAGGATGAAATTGTAGTTGGAAAGCGCTTGGCATTGGTGGGAAATGCTGGAGCAGTGAGGTCTGGAGGTGATATGGCGTATGGAGCTAACTTAGAGGTACGGCTCAAGAGTAAGGATTTTATCCTAGACCAAAATCAGTCCACTCTAGGTTTGTCTCTGTTGAAATGGAGAGGTGATCTGGGTATTATGGCCAACCTACAGTCTCAGTTCTCTATCAGTAGAAACTCTAAACTGGCCATCCAAGTAGGACTGAACAATAAGCAAAAAGGGCAGATCACTGTCAAGACCAGCAGCTCGGAACTGCAATTCTCACTCGCTGCTATGATTCCGATTCTGCTATCAATCTCTAAGAGGATCTTTACTAGCACTTCTGGAAGAAATGCTGACATGCTAGATCACTAGTTAGCTGCACAAGAGTGGCTTCTGTTACTTCTTTTTGTAACGTAGTTTTCTTAAGGTCATTGCGTGATCTAAAGCTAAAGCTAGTAACGAATCTCATTTATTAATAAACATTCATGTTTCAGTATCTGGTTTGTGTATGCTTTCTCATTTTCAGCTGGCCTCCTGGAAACATGAAGCAATATGCAAACCAGGCCAAAACAAAAGTAAAATTGACTTACTTACAGGTGAGAGTATTTAGCAAACCAAAGATTGGCTTGGTGGATATTTTAGCCCCACCTTGTCAAAATGGAAAACAAGAATTGTTTTTGGGTCTTTCCAAGCAACAAGTCGAACTTCCAAAATTGCTTCTTTCCATATTTTAACACTTTACGAGCATGCATACAAGGTAAAAAAGAACAAAACTCAATACTTGGTATTAACAACAATTTGTCTGGCCCCATGCTTGTTGGAACTTACAAGAGGTTGACCAAAAAGATGTTATAAAATCCCATATTCAGAATTATTCATTTTCTGACAAAAATGTTTTGAACATTTTTGGTTTTAAAGAAAATCGTATTGAACAATTGGGCTAAGCGTGAAAGAGGCAGAGGAAAGGAAAATGAGAACAGGGAATGGCTCGAAACGGAGTGTCTAAGAGAAAAACAGAGGCTGCTTGGATTTATCTATTATCCACATTAAAAAAAAAGCAACGTTTTTGCTAATAACCAAAGTCCCTCCGAAAATGACCAGAAAACAATAACTTTCCTTCATAAATCATTGGCCACGTGCTCACCAATCTGTAACTCTGCTGAAGCCAACATGGCCATGGTTCAATCCTCTTCTTATCGGGTACGTTTCGATGCCCATTCGTTCTTTCTTCACTCTCTGACTTCACCTGCATTTGGCTAGCTCTTCTCATTTCTCGCTTTGTCAAAGTTTGTTTCTTTAAATTGCATAGAGTTGGCCTCCAATGGAGTCTACTTGTTGGGTTTACGTTGGCTTTGGCCGACGTTTCTGGGTTGTGCTTGAATGACTTGATAGTGTTAGTTTGTGGATTAGTTGGTTTTGTTTGTTTCAGGTTCACCATTTGTTTGAGGAATTGTCGGATAGAGAAGAGTATAGAAGAGTTTAGAATTGTTACTGGTTTCAGCTTTAAGTCTTTTGAGGATTGAGTTCTGGGTATGTGAAGTGGCCCCACGTGTTCTTTTCCAGGGCTTACCCCCTTTTGCCTCCAGAGTTTGCTCGTTGGCTTGACCAATTCGTTGACTTGGTTATGCGATTTAATTTGCCCTTCACATTACCATTCGAAGTGTTTATCAAGTTTTCTTCTACTATGGCTTGATAAGTTTCAAAGTACATACCGAGTTCTTGTGGTCTTGAGTTCAAGTTTTTTGTTGAAATGGTGATTGTGTTGCGGTATGCTTTGCAGGTTTTGTCACGAAGGGGTTGCTCATCCTTTAGGCATGCTGCTTCTGCCAACTTGTTCTGCCCTCATAGGGGCTCCTCGATTACAGTGCTGTCATTTGTAAACATTGCAAGTAATTGCACATATTCCAGTAGTGAGGCCCTATCTTCGAAGCGAAGATCTAGAGGGCCTGTTATGGCTGCTAAAAGGGCAGCTGAAGGTTTGCAAATTGTTGAGTTTACTCGTTGGATGATGTTGGCTGCAATTTTTTCAATTGTACTCCCGTGTCTCATCCAAGTCTTTTATCAAATTGATGCAACTCTTATTGTACTTGCATTAAATTGTTTAGGGGAAAAGCAAGGAGAAGGAAAATACAAGCACACTGTTGATTTACCAAAAACAACATTTGGCATGAGAGCAAATGCTTTGGTGAGGGAGCCTGAGCTTCAGAAATTATGGGATGACAACCAGGTTTTCAAGAGAGTTGTAGAAAGTAACAATGGGGTAAGGTTCACAACTATCCTTATTGTTTGTTCTATCTAACTTGTTGACTTATTTTGTATTAACTTGGCCTTTCCCAGGGAAGTTTTGTTCTTCATGATGGACCTCCATATGCTAATGGTGACCTGCACATGGGACATGCATTGAATAAAATCTTGAAGGATATAATAAATCGTTATAAGGTGTGTTATTGTAATCTGCTTGATGAATCATCATGAATTGGTGAAAAAGAAGAGTTTTTCTTCTGGCTGTGGGGCTGGGGAGATGGGTGGGATTAGTTACTCTTGCCTTTTCTTTTCTCACACGATTCTTACATGTGGCATTGGTGTCACTTCCCATTTTGGCAAAGTAGGCCATGTATGGTGTACAAAAGATATTATGCGATACACCAATGACTGAAAATTTTGGGTGTTGTTATTGAGATAAAAAACGGCATCATTATTTGAACTTGATACTTGATACAAAAGTGATGTGATGATTAATAAGCACTTTCATTTTATTGGATTATATAATACCTTCATTAGTGTTCTTATTCTTATTTTTATGGTGGTCTTGATTGGACAGATTCTTCAGAATTATAAAGTTAATTATGTACCGGGTTGGGATTGTCATGGTCTGCCAATTGAGTTAAAAGGCACGTTTTGCTTTGTCCCCTTTTCTTTTCCATCCTAGTTCTTCCTGGTAATTGCATTGCGACTTTTGTCTAGATAATCATTCTTGATATGTTGGGAAAAGAAGCTGAGACAAGAGATTTTACTGGACATGTTATCTCATATGTTGATTTGATTTGCAATGATTTTGCTTTTGTTGATAAGTTTCAATGTAGAAAAGGAAAGTTGGGAAGTTATCACTTTCTAAAATGTGTTAAGGAATCAATTGAGTTTAAACATGTGAGTAGAATTTCAAGTTGAGTTGCTCTCATGATGGATTACACAGTCCTGCAGTCATTGGACCAGGATGCCAGAAAAGATCTTACACCGACAAAACTAAGAGCAAAGGCGGCCAAATTTGCTAAAGCAACTGTTAAGACTCAAATGACATCATTTAAGGTACATAAACTTTGAAGCCGAGACCCATCTTGTAGAGATTAAGTTGGTAATAAATTGGTTTTATTTGCATAGAACAATGTCTCCCTAAACTTTTGATCGATGACTCTTTTCTGGCAATTATTTGAACTATGAACACTTTCACTTGCAGCGTTATGGAGTATGGGCAGACTGGGATAATCCTTATCTAACTCTAGATCCAGAGTATGAAGCAGCCCAGGTAGCTGATACATCTTTTCTTCATTATGCTTGTGCGTGATAATGATTATATGGAACCTCTATGGGACTTTTTAGGTATCTCTCAGAGTCTGATATAGAGCTACTGGTGCTGCCTTTTGTTATTGTTTTCAGTAAACTTGAAATAATAGAACTGGTAATATATGGTAGTATATATATCTCCTGCTACTAGTGGTCTTGGTAATCTATCTTTGAATGAATGTAGATAATCCTGTTTTCAAAAAGAACAACTGCCTCTTCTTCATGGAATGCAATATACTTTTCTATTCTCATCTGTTATTAGGACTCATTGTATAAGTTTGTTTTTTATTAAATTATAGATCGAAGTGTTTGGCCAAATGGCCCTTAAAGGATACATCTATAGGGGCAGGAAGCCAGTGCACTGGAGTCCATCATCACGTACTGCTCTTGCAGAGGCAGAGTTGGAGGTAAATTAGTTTGTCTGTGATACTGAGATGTTCTTATCTCTGTTTCTGCAACATCTAATTGCCTTTGGTCACTTTTAATTCGTAAATTATACAAGCAAAATTCATTTTGCTGTTTTGTATGGTTGGTTTGTGCAAGATCTTGTTCTTTAATGTTATTCTATCTGAAATCCTTTTAATTGTAATCATCTTTTTCTTCTTGGTTGGCATTTGCACCATTTTCAGAGTCCTACCATGTCTCTTCTGATATCTGAGAGTTCCTTTTATTCAATCTCCCCGGACACTGTCTTTACACAGATCGAAAGTTATATTCTCAGATATACAACTGACAACATTCTTCTAGTGAAACCCTTGTGTCTGTGCCTTAATTGCTGTTCATTGTCTACATCCATTTGAATGCAGTATCCTGAGGGGCATGTTTCAAAAAGCATATATGCCATCTTCAAGTTAAATGTTCCTCCAACTTCTGGTGGGTTCTTAGATGAATTCTTTCCTGATCTTTACGTAGCTATATGGACTACCACTCCCTGGACCATACCAGCCAATGCAGGTAGATGTTTCTATAGCTTTATGGAGCTTTTAAACAAGTTGTTATGCTGTATCTGCAAGCCCTTCTACCACTTGCATGCTTTTATAATCTTTTTCTTCTTAATATTTTGGAGCTTGTGTTTTCAGCTGTTGCAGTCAATGCCAACCTTCAATATGCTGTTGTCGAAATCCAATCCAATTCAGAAGATGCTTCTACATCCTCTGGACGTAAGAATCGTAAGCTGGGAAATGTTCTGAAGGAACAAAAGAAACATTTTCTTGTTGTAGCATCAGAGCTTGTGCCAACTTTGGAAGCAAAATTGGGCATTAAACTTGTTGTCAAGAAAACAATGCTGGGGTCAGATCTTGAGAACTGCAGGTTTGATATGAAAATTAAGTTTTGTACTTGAAAGGTCTCGTCGAAATGCAATCCTATGGACATCACTTTCCTCACCCTGTTGACTAGGAAACTAAATTGAATTTGCAATCTACCAGTGATCAACTAGTAATCCCATTTGTGTTCTAAAATCTCTTTTTAATTTATGTTTAAGGTATAGTCACCCGATAGACAACAGGAAATGCCCAATTGTTGTTGGAGGAGAGTATATTACTACAGAATCAGGAACTGGACTGGTGCATACAGCTCCTGGCCATGGTCAGGAGGATTATGTAACTGGCATGAAGTATGGGTTGCCCATTCTTTCTCCTGTTGATGATGACGGAAAGTTTACCGAAGATGCTGCTCTGTTTAATGGGCTTGATGTGCTCGGAGATGGTAATATTGCTGTAGTTAAGTACCTGGATGACCAAATGTCTCTGTTAATGGAGGAATCATATGGTATGTCAGAATCTTTGTAGTAAATTTATTGCTTATACTGTAAATCATGTGTAACTTTTCCCTACACTTTAGACAAGGAAAGAAAGCATATTCGGGATTCAAGATTTCTTGTGTGTTATGCAGAACACAAATATCCATATGATTGGCGCACAAAAAAACCTACAATATTTAGAGCCACTGAGCAGTGGTTTGCCTCAGTGGAAGGGTTTCGCCAGGCTGCTATGGATGCAATTGGCACTGTTAAATGGATCCCAACTCAGGTATTGATTGTTGGTAGTATTCTGTTGTTTTGGCTGGGAATGCTCTGTATGATCAGCTCTTTTTATGCTCTGACACTGAAAAGATGTTGCTTATCATACATGCTATGTCAAACATGCAACTGGCTTAAAATGAATGATTTTCTTCATTTGCCTTGAAATACAAGAGCGTGTGATTAGTCCCTAGTAACTAGTACTTGATATATGGGTATTTTAAAGGTTTGGCTGACAGAAATTGTCAAGGCAGCAAGAATCCTCCTTTTACCTCTTTTTGTTCAAGGTTCGTTATAAACATGACAATATAATGTCTTAGAGCCAAGTAGTGAAGTTGACATGTTACAAGTTTCCAACTTTCCACTTGCGTGAATCTGTGGATTTCTCATTCAAAATAGAGATTCTAATTTATGTGAGATCCGCTGAGGAAGATGCATTCTAATGATATGGTATTGTTGCGATCAGTGACTTGTTACTTCGGAGTTGTGATTTCAACAAAATTTATTCTTTTTCATTTATAAATGCATGCCACCCTGGTCCAACAAAGTAATTAAGCTTAATCATGAAAACTTAATTAACACTTGTGAACTATTTTTTATTTCATAATTTGATGTTCATATTTGCAAGTCAATTACTTTTTTATTTTCTACGATGACCATTACTCAGGGAGAAAACAGAATCTCTGCCATGACTTCAAGCCGATCTGACTGGTGTATATCAAGGCAAAGAACATGGGGTGTCCCAATTCCAGTATTTTATCATGTAAAGACAAAGGAACCTCTTATGAATGAAGAGACCATCAATCATATCAAGTGTATGAACCTTGTAGAACAGCTGTTTATGTCTTCGTACTTTCATTGAGTTCTAGTCATATCTCTTTCATATGGCTTACATATAATACAAATTTGCAATTCTTCATGTCGTGTTTCTTCTCTTTTCTATTTGTACCATTTTTTTATGAATTTGAGATTGCCTTCTCTGTCTGTAGTTTAGAATGTTTAGTATGATAGTTTATACCTTGACAATGGATATAAAACTTTGATTAACTACTTTTGCAGCTATAATATCCCAGAAGGGCAGTGATGCATGGTGGTACATGAAAATAGAAGACCTACTCCCTGAAAAGTATCGTGACAAAGCATCAGAATATGAGAAAGGGACTGACACAATGGATGTATGGTTTGATTCAGGTAAAGTGAATTATGATTTGCCTAGATAAAGATGTGTTCTTTTTTTTTTTTTTGAAGACAATTATGCATAACTGAAGGCTTTGAATCCTAGTTAATTTCATTTTATCTGAACATCTATATTGCATATATTGGCATGCACTTTGGATAGACAAATGGTCCTTCTCCCTTAAATCAATCCAGGATTGTCTGCTTATGATAGAAAGCACCAGCAAAGTACCTATTAGATAAATCACTCAATACAAAGTCAAGGAAAGTGATGCATCACTCAATACAAAGTCAAGGAAAGTGATGCTTCTTGGTTACTGCCTTGCTACTCCAGGTTCTTCGTGGGCAGCCGTGTTGGGTCAAAGGAATGGACTTACTTTTCCTGCAGAATTGTATCTTGAAGGTACAGATCAACATCGAGGGTGGTTCCAGAGCTCCTTGTTGACAAGTATCGCTACAAAAGGTATTCAATGTCTAAATATAATTCTAGCCCTGCAAGTTCGGTCTTGGCCCTTGAAAGTTCTATATTGCTTGTAAACATGATTCTTATTACTGATAATTCTACCGAAGCATCCTGTTCCCAATCAATTAATAAGTTATTGTACTTCATTTTGTTGTTCTTATGCAGGAAAAGCTCCATATCTGGGTGTCATAACCCATGGCTTTGTATTGGATGAGAAGGGTTCTAAGATGAGCAAGTCTTTGGGTAATGTTGTAGATCCTCGTACGATAATCGAAGGTGGAAAAAACTCGAAGGTTGGTCAGAACTGATCTGTCATGTAAGCTTTCATCTTTTGTATTTTGCAGATCACAGATTGTTGTTTACCTGTTTTTGGCAGGAGGCACCTGCTTATGGAGCTGATGTGTTACGACTCTGGGTTTCAAGTGTAGATTTTACGAACGATGTTATGATTGGTGCACAAGTCCTTCGACAAATATCTGACATGTACAGGAAGCTGCGAGGAACATTGAGATATCTTTTGGGGAATCTGCATGATTGGAAAGTAAGTTAGCATTAATTTCTTATCTGGTGGAAGTACATTAGTAATTAAGCTTATTTCTTCAGATAAGGAACCTGTATTTCCACTTAATTTTGATTGAATCACTGTGTTATTGATAGGTTGGTAATGCTGTTCCGTATGATGATCTCCCAATGATCGATAAGCATGCACTTTTTCAGTTGGAAAATCTCGTAATCAACATAAGAGAGAGTTATGACAATTATCAGTTCTTCAAGATATTCCAGGTATAAAATTTATTCGATCAGACTACTCGGTTATGTACATGCAAATCAAGTAAAAACAAAGGTATGCAGGAAATATGTGCATGCAGTAACATGTTAAAGTCCTAGTTGTAATAAACCCCGAGACATGCTTATCTAAGCCTGAAGGAGCTTTAAAATGATTAGTTATTTTTAACCCACAATCGTGTTGGAAGTGGAAGGACAAAGTAAGAGATGAAAGATGGGAAAATGTGTTAAATGGCAATCATGAGATTCAATAGATTTCAAAGAATGGAAGGATAGAATGGCTTTTGTCCTGTGCTTATTAGAAGTAAATGATTTCCTCCTGCAGATCATACAACGGTTTGTTATTGTTGATCTATCAAATTTCTATTTCGACGTTGCCAAAGATCGACTTTATGTTGGGTAATTCTCTTCTTCAATGCTTTGAAGCTTGCTGCATTTCATGCTATCTTACTTACTTGCTTCATAACCTAACTATTCCCGTAGAGGTTTTGGTTTCCGGTTTCTCTTCTGCTTGTATGCATGTGAAAAAGATCCATCTCTTCTGCTCTTTCTCCTCCTCTAAAGTCGATGGCTTTCAGGGGCAATGTGAGTTTTACTCGAAGAAGTTGTCAAACTGTTCTTTCTGCTCATCTCCTTTCCATTGTGAGGGTTATTGCTCCAATTCTTCCCCATTTGGCTGAAGATGTGTGGCAAAATCTTCCCTTTCAATATATCAAAGATGATGGTTCTGCTGCCAAATTTGTTTTTGAATTGAAGTGGCCGGAGTTGAATCCAAAATGGCTCGCTTTTCCTGATGATGAAATTGATTTCTGGGGAAAGATTCTTGAGGTAACAACTCTGTGCACACAATAATTCTCCAATCGTGTTAATTCAACTAAAGAAGAAGAGGTTTCACATAGGCCAAGCATTTCATTCTGTTGTCTTGAACGCTTTACATGGACCTTTCCCTTTGTTTCCATTTTGTTTTTACATTATGTCATAAACTCAAGAGATCATTTAAAGCTACTGACAAATCGGATAAATGAAGATGTCTCGCACTTAGAACATTTATTTTTTGTGCTTTCGAGTGAAATGGTTAACATATTTTGATATTGTGATGAGGCATCTAACACTTTTCTGGCTGATACAATTTCACCAGCTGCGTACGGAGGTGAATAAAGTCCTGGAGATTGCTCGAATGGGGAAGTTGATTGGTTCCAGTTTAGATGCAAAGGTCTATCTATATACCTCCGATGAGCTCCTTGCGTCGAGGTTACATGCACTTTGCAGATCCGGCAACGATGCAGACGAATTGCATCGAATAATCATTACATCTCAGGTAAGTGGTACTTGTTTTCTTCAATTTGTTGAATATAATATCGATATGTTCGTTCATAATATAAATGGCCATCTGCAGGTAGAGGTATTGTCTCGTTTTGATAGTGAACTCATTCAAAGCATACCATACAATGGAGAGTATCTCATTGAAGGAAGCAGCAAAATCTGGATTGGTGTGTCGCATGCAAATGGCTTAAAATGTGAAAGGTGTTGGAATTACACACCTGAAGTTGGTTCTTTCATTGATCACCCTACGCTATGCAACCGTTGTTATAGAGTGGTTGCCATTCAGCCAGAGCCTGCCGTAGCTGCGGTGTAAGAGGTTAACCCCAGTTAAGACTATAAGCAGGTTTCTTTAGTTCCCCTCTACTCCTTGCAGATCTTTAGAAAAGTTGGAAGTATGCAATAGTTGGTACATCATTAACAGAGGGTGATAAGTTAAAGAAAACAATTAGACAAGTTCAAGCCATCCAGTTCCGAGTCATTCATCAGTAATTAAGAATCAATGTCTCGAATAGACTTCCGCTGATCTGGAGGTGGTGATGCTGTTGTCAGTGAGTGCAGAATTCAGAAATTGGCGAGGACCTTGCAACCATTAAAATGCCTGTATCTTTACATGTATCTCAATTACTAAAAAGAAAGATCAGCACAAGTCTGTTCGAGTGGTGATGCCTTTGTCACCGAGTGCAGAATTCAGAAATTGGCGAGGACCTTGTAACCATTAAAATGCCTGTATCTTTACGCGTATATCAATTACTAAAAAGAACATCATGAATGCTCTATTCTAAACGCTTGGAATTTTTCACTTTTGTCAAATTCATGGTCACCATTAGCATCTCCTACTCACGGTGAGTTACTTGGGACTTCAAAATCTTGAAATCATCTCTTGCTCGCTCGTCATACACTACAAAAAGAGCTCCTGGAATAGCAGTTCACAACTTATATGGTTCTGGTGATAAATATGACTATTTTATGATCAATAAAGACGTCGGAAATGCAATCAGGACTCAGTCTAGTAAGGGGCTTATGAGTTATGATATCATTTACCAGAGAAATGACAACATACAATAACCCTTTTCCAGATAAATTGATTCGAGGGTACAAATACATGCTATGACAAAATTGTTACACACCATCAAAATTTTGGGCAGGTTGTATCAACTCAGGTTCCTGCAAATCCTCTGCTTGAATGGGTATATCCTGTAAGAGGCCAAAAAGCAATATCAGGTTGTTTTTACCAAGAACCATGAAGGATTTAACCACGAGAATCCCAAGTCCTTTCTTTTGCTTAACCAGCAACTATAATTTTACAGGCATTAAATGCAACTCCTTAACTTCTGACAATACTGATCTGCGAGGATCGAATGTCCACTTGGAAAAAATTGAAAGTGTTCGTGTTTGGGTCCCAATCATTTGATTTGCCTCAGATATTTAGCTAAAAACTTAAGAGATGAAGGATGGATTTCTTCACCTACCTGCGCATTTATCAGTTGTGGTTGCTGTTCATGTGCCACAGTGTAAGCCTGTGGTTGAGACATCCTATAATATGGCTCTTTTAAGTCAAGTTTGCATGATGATGTCTGTAGTATTCCTCCTTGATCAGCACCAGGGCCCCACATTTTAGCTGCTTATGTTGTTTAGCAGGTTGCTCAAAATGCATGAAACATAAAAAAATGTAAACCGACGCAAAAACCACCAACCTGACATTGTTAAGTAAATCGTGTAACTCTGAGCGTTATGTGCAACCATGCGAAGCTGGCCGGTTATTTCTTGTCCTGCCATAACATACAGTGGCTGAGACAGAACACATCTTAACTGATACCAGTGGGTTGTAGGAGCACCAGGGGCAGTTGTAAGCCACCTTTGTACAGTACTGCATACGTACATCGGCGAAACATAAATTGCAGACCAGCTGCAATGAACATAATAGATAATAACCAAAGTCAAATAACTTTACCTCCCATTAAACAACACATCAAACCAACATGCCAGCCCATGGATCCTGGTCCCCACAGAAGCTATGAATTTGAGAGGAATTTCAATTTCGTATAGATCCTCTTCCTGAACAAAAAGTGTAACTAAACAAATTACATGCAGTAAATTTATTTATAAAGAAAGAAAAGGAAGGACACATTTTAGATGTCATTATCGATAATTCTGTTTATCACAAGGAAAAGCTTTTCCTTTTAAGTATATCAAACCACAGAAAAACCATAGATAATCATAAGCACATCTCACAAGCCATGCTAATGTGTTCATTAAGGACTTTAAGCCTGATCCTGCTAGAGACCCGAATTAAGGTGTTTAAAAGTCCCAATATATTAAACTTCTCTTTTGTTTTTCAAATGCGATGGATTTCATCAGGTTTTAACGGAAACTTGTACAATCAATGTCGGTATGGCTCACTTCCGAACAGGTCAGATATGGCCATGGAAATGCCCAATATGAGGTTGGCCTAAGCCTTGATGAATAGCACAAACAGGGTGTAGAATGAGAATCCATGACTCAAATAAACTGATTACAAATGATGAGAGGCTGAGTTTTGTCAGGCAGGACAGGCTAAAAATGGCTATGGAAATCCACAAAGTGAGTTTGGCCTAAGCATTGTCGGGAATTCATCGTGGAGAGAGCATTATTCGTACCTTTATCTGAGAAAAATCAATCACATGAAATACCGCAGGAGCGACCAGTAATCTTGGATCAAAAGCATCAACAACAGGCTGTAAAAGAAATATAACAGACCCAATAAAAGGAATTATAAATACACACAAGAATACATTAAGATTAGCAATATAAAACTTTTTATGAAAAGCAGACGTGCATAAGTTGCGAAGCGTATAGGAACGGAACCAATTTTCATATGCAACCAAATACACTAAGAAAAAGATAGCAAGCTCATGAAGAACCTGAGAAAAATATCCCTGGAATGCAGATCCATATAATGATCTAAGATCAACTCCATAATAATTATGTTGCTGCCAAAATAAGGCCTGTATACAAAAAAAAAAAACCCACAGAAACTAAGGGACTACATTTTTAGCATCAATAAAGTCACTGTATCTATTTCAATCAAGTTACTTCAGGAAATCATTATGAAGAGTTAGAACATCATTTTGCATTTGGCAATAAGAAAGCTACACAAATAAGTGATACAAGCCGTCCAAACATTGCAGCAACAATAGTGCAGAGTCAAAAATCACCATAGCAAACTACAATAAATGAATACCTTATTAGCAATTTCAACAAATAAATATTCATCACTAAAAGGTGCCATGTGTATCCTGCAAAAATAAGAAAGTATGTTGATTCAATCTACAGTTGCAAGTTTATTAAAGTTGATGAAATGAATAATGGAAACTTAAAGCTAATTTAAAAGGCTTACAGTTAAGGCAAGCCTAGAAATGGGCCAGGCTTACAGTTAAGGCAAGCTTAGAAATGGGCCAAATATAAAAGAAAATTAATGCAGCAAACCTGCTGCCATCCTAATAATCATACACATTGCCATCTCAACACACCAATTAGCAAATCTCAGACTTTTAACGATACCAGTACTGCCTCCGTAAGTCTAACATACATCACACATCCAAAAGTTACCAGCAAGTACTGATGAACTAAAGTCCTTATATTCACATTTGGTCTTCATTGCACAGATGATGATTAGATTAGAGAGAGTGACCAAGAAAGAATATCAACTATTGAAAAAGCTCATTTTATAGTAAATATGATTGACTTGGTTCACAGTCAATATTCTTTTAATCTCAAACTGTACAAGTATTAAAATGTATATATGACAGAATAAAAGAGAAATATGTTTCATAGAGGAGCAATGAGAACACATTTTAGCAACATAGACGAGCACAGAACAAGTAGCCAATAGGAACCACAGGATATAGGAGCACATCCATTAATCTAAAGCAAACAGTAAAAGAGAAAAAAATATCTGATGAGGACTAAGGTAATATCATATATCCACAATTGTTCTCAATATAAGTCATTCCTTTACTGTTGCTAGAATTGAGATCTCATTCAAAAAGAAAGATAACATATATCTGGATGGGTTAAGAAGGAACTGGAATGCAATAATGTCGAGTCATACAGATTTAGAAGAAGAGATTCATAGGCCAAAGCATATGGTTGCCCGGTTGGTTAATTCCAACAGCATAAAAATCCATATCTAAAACACGACAACTTGATCACAAAACCAAATGCAATAAAAAGGGAATCCATATGGAGACGTGAGATATTTAAAACCTACCTTCCAACTGTAGGAAACATTTTTCCATTTGGTACAAGAAACCTATCTCTAGCAATTACATAGGACTCCAACATTCTTTCATTGACCAATAAGGTTCCTACAGATCAAATCCAAGAAAATTTTAGAGAAGCTTAAAACCAAATTTGATTCAACACATAATAATGGTAAATTATAAACTTCAGTACATCACTTTAGCTGTTGCATTTAGGCTGACCAAGCTTGTCCCCTTCTCCAATAAAGGGGAATCGGGGTTATTTGTACGTCAGAAAAAACAAATAGTAAAAGCCATTAACAGGAAAAGGAGAGTAAGTTGCAATTGTCGATGTTACAAGAAATGAGCGTCCCCCAGATTGACAAAAAGAAAGAACTTTACCCATTGGTTCAGATATAAGAATATCTGCTTTCTCTGGCAATTCAACTTCCTCAACTTTACCTTTTATTACCTATATCAGATGAAAATGTGCCAAAATAGCAAAATGAGAAGTCATTTTGCAATATATAGAATGAAAAGACCAGACATAATCTCACTGTAATTCTTTCACCCAAAGATGGGTTCCCAGCAATTAGTTTGCTTGCATATTCTGCCATTTCAGATGCTTCGATAGCATAAACATGCTTTGCACCGGCCTAATTGAAGTAGACGAGGAGCATAAAATCAGTCTTACACCCACATAAAAAGAACAACAAAAATATGGATGTGAAACCAGTCAAACCACAATACCTGAGCAGCAAATAATGACAAAATGCCGCTTCCAGCGCCGACATCAACCACAACACGACCAAAGAAATCTTCCCGATTTTCAATTACTGCAGCATAATAGGTTCCTAAAGCAAAAGATATCAATCCTTAGCATCAGATATCACATCATTCAAATTTCTTGAGCATCACAATCATTTGTGTGGTTTTCATTATAAGGTAAAGGAATAAAGGTATTAGGATACTTAATCAAGCTACATATTAGACAGACAGAAAGTGCATGGCAACAAAAGCTCTAAGACAGAAGTAATTGCATTTAACAAACTCAACCTGTTCTCACAAAATCCTGTAGCATATTTTGCTGGTGTAACAGTTGGCCGTAATAATGAAAATACATTTTCGCAGATGATGGCTCTATCTTAACATCAAATTTGCTTTTGGAAAGTTCAATTGTTCCATTAGGAAGTGTCCCTGAAAGGGTAGAAAAGAAACAATCAGAAACAAATAACAGGCACCAAATGTGTTTCACTGCACAAAAATAACTTTTAGCAGAATGCTAATTGAACAGTGTTGGATCGTATGTGGGAGCAAAATTCAGTTAAATAACTATAGAACCAAATTATATATCAAAAAATCAAGAAAATTTTCTGCTCCAAATCCTGAAAGAGCTCTTCCATCAAGCATACCACAAGCATCAGAGGAATAACCAATCAACTTACTGTCATTTCAGTGCAAGGTTAATTTGTGGAAAATATTTTTCTCTAACAAGAGCCATCCTGTTTATTACAATAATGCAGTGAAGTTAAACTTGACCTTAAGAAAATATTGCCACAGTTAAAAGTCCGAAATCATGAATTAAACACGAATTTCAAAATATATAACTGCTTTGGCAATGTACAAGTTTCAATGTTAACAATCTTTACCATCATAAGTGATGCCCTTATATGGAACACGGCAATGAATGGAATTTTTTCATAATGATGCCATCTTGGTTGTGCATTCAACTTGATTTTTCCAATACAGTGTTGTTGACAACTTTCACCAGTTCCAACACATCTTTATAAAATCATAAAGCAAGTCACAAATGACTGAACTGATAATCCCAAGTGCTAAAGTGTTCGGAAAGACAAAACTAAAATAAACATGTAAGAGGAAACAAGGATCAAGACAATTGAATGCATCAATATCTGTTACCGCATGACATCATAGCACAGAATTATCCATATTAAGCTAGATGAACTTTCCAAAGAAGTACCCGGGACAACAGCTTCCTTCTTCCACTGCTCAAATGCACAATGAAAGGTTCTCCTCTCTTCCTCATTTCTAAATTGGATACTGTACCCCCTCGAAAATTTCTGGTAAAAAGTAATATGTTAAGACTTGAACATCTAGCAACATTTACCAAGTCATCATATAGTTAGATGAAGCATTATAGTTCACATTTATGAAATAAGGTTACTTTCATCAATGAAAAGCAACAATCTTGAGAAGCAGATATTCCATCTACCAACATTTACCAAGTCATCATATGGTTAGATGAAGCATTATAGTTCACATTTATCAAATAAGGTTACCTTCATCAATGAAAAGCAACAATCTTGAGAAGCAGATATTCACAAAATTACGTAAAAATATTAACATCAATCCAATTTCAGTACCTCTTTTCTGGTCTCAGAACTCGAGCTTTCACATATGCAAACGGATTGAACAGGCCCTAACTTGAATAACTGAACAGAAAAAAATTCAACATGGTGAGTGTCACACTCCAAATTCTAAACAACTATGGATCACAACATCATCCTTACATCACACATTAACAAGACACAAATGCTCAAAACTTCTCACCACTCAGAAGTCAGACCGTCAATAAACAAAACTCATCTGAAGATAACCGGATTAACTACTACTTATACTCCTTCAAACTGTTTCCATTCCTCGTAAAAAGATTAAAGAAGAACGAATTAGAACGATCTTTTTCACTTAAACTTAAATAATCTTAATAAATTAGCAACATATGCTTCAACACGATAACCAAAATAAGCACAGAGAAATAAAATAACAGTGAACTAACTTGGCATTCTTGTTTCAATTTTTTAACTATCCAATATTAAATAATCTCAACTCAGTATTTCCTAGTACAAATTTTCTTCACTTACTTCATCAGCCAAAACATAACAATACAACAAATACCATCAAAACAGAGACTACGCTAATTCTAACGGACCTCAGCAGTTGCAAGATCGACAATGAAAGCATCAGCCGGTCCGGACTCGTGCCTGAATCGGAGCTCGGCGGCTCCGTTCTCGACCGAAAACCTAGCAATAACTGCAGAAGGCGGATAATCCGAAGGAGAAGAAGCGAGGTCGGTTACTGAAGATAAAACCACCTCTAGCGGTTTATTAGGGTTTTGACCGAGGGGTACTACGTCCATTGTCGAAACTGCTTTCAAGGCCCGGTGGTGGAGAGAGACAGGCGCGTGTGAGAAACGCGTGTGGTGGTGAACGGGCCAGAGAGTGAACTAGGATATATACACAGAGGTGGTGAGATAGAGATACAGACAGAATTAGGGTTTTCGGGCATTGAAGTAAGTGAGTTCTGTCTTTGGGAGCTCGTGAGTTTTATTTAGTTCAGTTGTACTCTTCCAAGATTACGGGCGTATCTAATAATATATTTTATTCTGTAAATAGAATTAATTTTACTAGTGAATATATAGAGATTACGTAATCATTTGTTTGGATTATAAATTTTTAATAATTTAAAACAAGTTATAAAACATAATAAATTTAATATTGAATATACATAGGATCAAATTTAGGAATGTCAATGGACTGGGCTGGGTCGAGGTTCATGGTTAGCTGCAGGCCAAGATGGTCGGCCCATGGACTAGCCAATAGGCTCGTGCCCCGCCGGGCCAGTATATGAATTTTTTAAATAAAAAATAAACAAAACGATGTCGTTTTTGAAAAAAAAAGTGGGTCGTGGGCCAAACCGGTCTGGCTCGTGACCCGCCCGTGGCCTTCCAAACCCGGGCCAAAACACGGGTCGGGCTAGGCCAAAATTGTCATCCCTAATCGAATTTCATACTAAAAGAATCTAAATTTATAATATATTCAATAAATATATATATTAAATTTATTCATATAATGATATTAATACATTACATATTATAGAGAGTATATTTCAAAGTTAGTTGGTTGTAAATTTTTAATTAATTATCTAATAATTTAAAAGCAAATGATAACTCTAAAAATATAATAAGTTTAATATTGACAAAAATAGTATTAGATCCGATGCTCATAGAATTTACATTTGATTTAAATTTTTTAAATTAAATATGACGTAAATTTTAATAAAAATTTAGAATGTCACGTTTAAATCAAATTTTAAATTGTCTTATGTAATCATATTTAGTTGGATCTAATTTTTCAAAATCAAAACTTAAAATTTTTAAATTTAAATTTGATTCAAAAAAGTGCTAAAATTTTTCCTAAATATTGTAGTTTTTTCTTATCTTGTTTTACGATATAAATAAAATATAAAGTGTAATGACAATTTGATAATTACGGGGTTGGATGGCGACAAATTTATATTTTTTATTTTATTAGATATTTAAAATTTGACAATGTGTAGGAAAATAAGGTTATAAACAAATTTAAACTTCAATAAAAACAAATAATATAACTTGAAGTGACGATTACGACAACAACACCTAATATAAATTTCGTTGATACATGAAATTTAGAGAGGTCTAATAGTACGTAACTTTACTCAATTAATAAAAAACTATAAAATGGGTTTTTCTTCGTCTCTTCTCTGAGGAGTGCTCGTCCCTTTTCTTTAGGGTTTTTTTGGTTATGGAGGAAGATAGAGTTTCGGTAGACATGGCTAACCTCTCGGTGGCCGGTGGTGATGACGATGAATTGGTGTATGAAGGAGAAGGTGAGATTCCTTCTGAGAACCCACATCTTTGTTTGGTTGGTCGTTTTCTCACAGATCGCAATGTTAATGTGAATGCTATGAAGCATACTATTGCTTCTCTTTGGCGGCCTTTAATGGGTATGCAGATAAAGGAGATGGATGGTTTGGTGTTTGTTTTCCAGCTCTTTCATGAAGTTGATGTTCATCGAGTCCTTCAAATGGCTCCATGGACTTT
>JAOSBN010000179.1:57502844-57530221 GCA_027563595.1 Erythroxylum suave | reverse complement strand
ACCGATGTTATTCGAAATAATTTTGACCAGGAGGATTATGATGCTATTTTGAGCATTCCTTTGCGAAGGTTCGATTCGGAGGACGGTTGGTTTTGGAGACTCGAGCGGCGTGGTAACTATTCAGTCAGATCTGCTTACCGGTTCCTCACACAAAATCCTCCTTCCAATGAAGAGAGACTGACTAAGGAGTTATGGAGAAAGTTCTGGAAGATTCAGGTACCTCCTAAAGTTCTCAATTGTGTTTGGCGAATGTGTTTGAATGCCCTCCCTACTGTTTTGGCGTTGCAACAACGTCATGTTCCCATTCTTTCTTCTTGTTATTTCTGTCATGTTGAAGAAGAGTCTCTTGTTCATGTTTTGATTGACTGCCCTTTTGCGGAGAGCGTTTGGATTCTGTCTGATGTGGGTTTTCGGCCAGCTAGGGGAGTCCTATTTGTGCAATGGTTTGTTTCGCTTCTGCAGGTGCTGGATAAATCTCTGTTGCAGAGTTGTGTTATGATTCTTTGGTCCTTATGGGAAGCTCGAAACCATCTAGCTTGGAAGAACCAGTTGGAGCAACCTAGAAGAGTGATCAATCGGGCTAAGAACTTGTTACAAGAGTGGGTGAATGCTAAACCCAGAATCCCTGTTCAGCTGCCTTCAATCCAAATAGGTCGATGGTGTTTTCCTCCGGCGGGTTTTTACAAGATCAATGTCGATGCAGCATGTTTCGAAGGACGTTATGTTGGTATGGCAGGAGTAGTTCGGGACTCATCAGGTACATTTATTGCAGCTTTTCAAAAGACGATGCGTGGTAATCTTGAATCTCATATAGTTGAGTTATTGGCTATCTGTGAAGCTTTGTCATGGATTAAGAGCGAAGGGTGGATTAATGTTCAGATTGAGTCAGATGCTCAATTGGTAGTGTCTGCAATTAATGGTTCTGTTGCTAATGATAATTCTCCCTATGGGTCGTTGGTTTTTGACTGTAAAGTTCTTTGTGATGATCTTAGAACTGTGAGTGTTCATTATATTCGTCGTTCTGCGAATAGACCTGCTCATAAGCTTGCTAGAGCATGTTCTATTATGACAGACAGAGTGGTGTGGAGATCTCTTCCACCTTCTTGTATTTTGGATGATCTTGCTTCTGATTTGAGTTAATGCATTTCTCTTCCTTTTTCAAAAAAAAATAAAAAATAAAAAATAAAAAACTATTTCTGAATAAAGAAAACGCTCTAGAAAGAGAAAAAATAAGTAAAGGGTAAATAAATAAATAATAATAGTGATAAGAAAAAGATAGAGAAGGAGAAAGTTAATAATATTATTATTAATAATGCGATTAAGAATAATAATAATAATAATAGTTATTATTGTTGTTGTTGCAATGACTAGGGATGGCAATGAGTCGAGTCGGGTTGAGCCCGACCCAATTCAGCCTCAATTATGGCAGGTCGTGGGTCAGGATGGGTCAGCCCGGGTCCTGGCCCACCGACGGACTGACCAGCCTGTGACTCACCCAATGGCCCGTTGGGCCATAGACGGGTCGTCCCGAGCCGGCTATTACTTTTATAAAAAATATATCAAAATAATGTCATTTTTGATAATGTTAGCGGGCCACAAGCCGGGTCGGAATTGTCATTCCTAATAGTGACTGATTGTGTTGCAATGGTAATAATAATAATAATAATAACAATAACGAAAGTTAACAATAATAACAAGAACGAAAGTTATTAACAATAATAATAATAATAATAACTTGAATCTGAGTATTTTGGAACTGAGTATTTTGAATATGTTAGAAATAATTTGGTCAACTTAAAATAAAGTTCTTTAAATTTTGAATTCCAGTTAAAAAAAGTATATAATATGAACTGAAATTCTATAAAACATAATTTATTTTATTGATTTTAGTAGGATTTGATTCAATATCTTATAATTAGTTTAATTCAAAACAAATTATCAAATTTAAATTTTAATACTAATTAAACCCTATGGAACATATGTTGGAGTTAGGCGAATTAAAGTGAAATTAGTAATTAAAACATGAGTAATTCTATTTTAACATGATTTTATATGAAATTAATAGATTAAAAGTCAAGTTTAAATGTAGAAGATTAGTTTGAATAATCCTAAACAACCGGAACTTGTCATTTTTGTTATAAATTTAAATAATTTTAATTTAATAATGTCATTTTAGTTAAATTATACCAAAAGAAGAATTTGCAATTAAAGATTTCAAAAAGAGCCCGGCCTGATTTTAACCGTGGTTGACTGTGTCACGGGTCAAGGTTGAGCAGGTCACGGGTCGACCATTATTTTCAAAACGACATCGTATTATTAAAAATGACCTCATTTTGGATGTTTTTCTTTAAAAAAGTGATCCACTCATGATCCGTTGAGTCATAGGGCAGGTCACAGACTAGTTAACCGGTAGTCGAGCCGGGCCAGGAGTAGGCCGGACCCTGGCCAGCCCCATTAGTATCTCTATTTGCAATAGTCCAAACGTAACTACATTTCCTCGGGCTCAAACGTAGGTTATGGGCGTCGGGTTGGCGCGACCCAGCCCATTATCATCCTGTACGAATTTGCTAGGGACAAACGCGCTCGAAACTCTCCCCGAACTCGACATCTCACTGCAAGCACCTCATTTGCGATACCTGCATCGAACAGGCCCGTCTTAGCTGAGACAAAGCACTTACGAAATGGTGACAACATCTCTCACTCTCTCTCTCTCTCTGTTTTTTTTAATTTTCTTTCGTGTTTGTTTTCATTTTATAGTTCTTTATCCTATTTGAGAACAACTATGGCAGAGCCAATTGTGGTTTGTCAGGGAATTTCCTCTTTTTTTCCTGGAAATTTCGTCGAGGATTTGGGTTATTTCATGCACGATTGTTCTGTTAGAGATCTGGGTGCGTATACTAAGTAGTGACTGCCTCATGTTAAATGGGTTCGTTTTGTTTTTCTGTTTAAGCTTCGTCGTCCTGGTTACATTGTCCCAGTGTCTTTGCAAGTCCCTATGCACCCTATATGGTTCAATTGGTTTATTTTTGGAAATGGTATGGAGGTAGTGTTTGGGAATTGCGTGGATTGTTTAGATAATGTTTGGTAGGATGGAATGAGGTGTGGAAAAAGCTAAAAAGAGCGATTTTTAAGTATATAACTAGACAAAATTATCATTACATTATATCAAGCATGATCGAAGTGTGATGAAGCTTTTAACGAGAATTGGAAAATATTAAGTTGGCATTTTCATAACAAGTAAAAAGGTTCACTGTTGGTTATTTTCTAGGTTGCTTAGTCTGTGATTTTGTGAAGTTGAGAAGGACTTTTTATGGGATCTTGTCATGGTACCGACGTGATTAACCCATTTAACGAACAGATTTCTGCAGAGAGGTTGCTTTGATTTATGATCTAGTGTGTATGGGACAATGTTTATTTCTTTTGTTGCATTCATGCGATGCAGATGGTTGCCGGTGAATTGTTACATATAGGTCTAAAGTTGAGACTGAATCATTCTGCAAATCCTAAGAGGTTTTCTGATGATAGCTGTGCTTATTTTTTTAAGATCTAATGTAAAGCACTTGGTTAATCATCATTGCTCAATGAGATTTTCCTATTGCTTCCATTGCAAACGAAATGTCTTGTTTTTGTGTTGAATCATCTCATTATTACTTTCTCTTGCATGGCAGGATGGGCATGATGGGGAAGATGCTAAACAAAGCACTGCTGATATGACAGCTTTCGTAAGTTCCATAACTCATCTTTGAGAATATCTTTACTGCAAATCCACAATATATACCACAAACAAATTTAGGCCATAAAGATGTTACATATGAGCAGTAAAATAGCTTCTGCTTGTTACTCGTTATGATTTTGACCCGGTATATTCTAAGCTTCCTTGAATGGCATTTATTATGGCATGGCATGTCCTAGTTGACTTCGAAATTCCAATACATGTATTCTTTCAAACTGTAGACTGTTGTATTTATTCCCTAAGGTGCTGAGATTTTTGTATTCTTTTGCCCAGGTGCAAAATCTACTCCAGCAAATGGTGAGTCTCCTGTTGGCTATGTCGCTATATGCATGTCTCGATCACATCTATCAGCAAATTAACATAGGGTACTGGTATTGAATTTGCAGCAATCTAGGTTCCAGACAATGTCCGACTCTATAATTACGAAGAATATCCTTTTATTGTTTTGTGCTTTAATATGATAATGTAAATTTAACATGAAGAATAGGGTTATTAGATCATTTAAAGGTCCTATGTCACGTCTATCGAGGACTCTTGCTCATTTTAGCCAATGATTCCCCTTTACTTGTGCAAGGTCAATCTCATTTTATTGTAGCATCTTTTTCTTAGAGATTTATCAGTGGCCTGAAATATCTTTTTCACAGTCATGATTTTGGCGTTGGAAATGAGATTCTGCATGCAGTTTCCATTTAGTAGTTTAAACTTTTTGGAGGGAGATTCCTCTCCATTGTAGATATTGCACTTCTTTTCCTCCATAGCCAAGAGAAAATGGAAATGTAAATATTAATGGTTCTCCATTAGTTAATCTCAGGGCTTGTATCCAATCTGAAATGAATCAGATTTTCCTTTTGCTGTGGAACTTGCAACTGCTACCTTCGGGTGAGCATCAAGTAAACCGTCACGCACATTTGTTTCTTTAACTGTTGTTCACTTGATGAGATGGGAAGCAGGATAGATGAGTTGGAACAGAGCATCAATGATCTTAAAGCTGAGATAGGGGGAGAGAGGTCTCCATCTCCTTCACTACCTCCGAAGGCAAAGGAAGAGGCTAAGTCACCAGGCACTGGTTCAGCCTAAAGTTTTCTTACAAGATACTGTGGTGTGGTCTGAACAAAAGATAAGATTTCTACATATTTGATATGTTTGCTTGTGCTGCTACTAATGTAAAGGCCTGTTTCTGTTATGATTTTTTTTATGATATGTAACAAATGTTCATTTTCGTGTGAAGAATGAAACTTTTTTTTTCCCTTATGTTTGTCTTCTAAAGTCTTTAGTTCACCTATTTCTTTTTTTTAATAAATTGGAAATAATTTTTTTTTGGGTCCCCTTCACAGTAGTCACACTCACACCACCTTAAATAGTTAGGTATGTACAGTGTGTAATGCAGTGCCCTATTGCCCCTGTAAGGAGGAGATGACACACAGAGGGCTGCATATTGCCTGTCTTGGTCTTTAGCAACTGTCATGCAAGAGTACAGGATGTGCATTTGCTCAACCACTTAGTAAACCATATAGAGATGGCAATTTTGGCTTGGCCAAATTCGAAGTCAATAGGTTAAGTTCGAGATTATTGAACTTTAGGCTGAGCTCAAATCTAGTCTAACTCAGTTTGAGTAAAATGATAGCAAGAGGATCATTTTTTATTCAATGATTGGAAAACTAATAGATTAAAACAACTTTGTTTTGTCAAGTGCAATTGTTCTGGCCCTTGAATTGAAGAAAAAATTTTGGTGGTTATTAACCCTACACGTAATAGTTCACAAAACTAAAGGACATGTTCGATCTATCTAAGTCCAACATGTTTCTATCCTATCCTTGATATATCATTCTCAAAGTTCGAATCTGAACTTTTTGAATTGGTAGAATTGATAAAAGACATAGAAACAAGCCACCAGGGCATAAATGTTGGAATGTGAGAGTGAGGAAGAATAATATTGAGATACAGTTAGTGGTGGTCCAGTTGTGCTATTTCTGAGGAGGGTTTGTTTGTTCTGTTGGAATATTGTGAATGAGAAGATGCTATAGTTGTCACCAATTTGTTTGTACCCTGAAGCTGCTTTCATGGAGGAAAAGAAGAATTTGATTCTTCTAAAGTATTAGGACAACTGATGAACACTCGCCCTTTTGGACTCCAACGGTAGGATTAAGGTTAACAGCATTTAAAAGTACTCCTACTTAAGGATTTAGAAACTAGACAGCTACATCCAACCAAATTACAACTCACAAAGAGCTTCAAACCTTGAGTTTACATGTATTTGTGATGTACCATGTGGGCCAACACAAGAACAAGTTGCTAAAGTTGTGCAAACACACGCCATTATCAACGTACCTTTAATAAGTAAAAGGCAAATCATGCTGAAAAGGTTGAATTAAGCAGGGAAACATTCAAACATTGGAGATTGACTATTAAATTTATTCCCTTTATTAATTATTATAAGTTCTGATTATATTTAACAAACCCAATTTTCTTTTAATTTCTTCAAACATGAAATCAAATAGTCTCAATTACGAAAAATAGAGATAAAATAATTTTGGTGAACCAATTTTAATTTTATTATTAAATCAAGGCACAACAGTGTTTAAGATGTATTATGTATAACAACATTACATAACATAGAAACAAACTCTATATATATATAGAGAGAGAGAAATAATAAAATCGAGAAATAAAAGAAAATGTAGAGAGAATTATAAAAATAAAAACCAGAAGTAAAAATTAACCACGGCAGCGAGTGATGCGACTGCAACCGCGAGAGTAGGGGTTGGCCTGAGCTCCGGGCCGGCAGTTGTAGTAGGAAGCGCCGCGTCGCGAGCACGGCACAGTGTTCCTCCTCAGCGCACCGTAGCTTATGTACCTCGACGTCGCTAAAATGCGCCTGCTGCTCTCCGAGTCCATCGCGAACTCCTCCGAGTCCACCGCGTCAAGACACTCCGCGATGGATCCCCTGCACCGGGGCTCGAGGACGGGCATGAAATCAACGACCGAGGATGACGCTGAAACCGCCACGTGTACAGTCAGGATTGTGAGAACCACCATTGATCCGTACGAATTCTTCCAGACTCCTACCATTCTTCTCGTCTCTCTTACACCGCGTTCGTTGAGAGAGAGAAGGGAAGTAAAGTTCTGTGGTTTATATTATACAACTCCGTGTGAGGCTAAAATCTAAAAGTGGCGGCAGAGATGCAAGTGCCCATTGTTTAGGATATTTATTACTGAAATGCCATCCTACTTGTTTCTTCAAGTTTAAGATTATGTTTAGTTGGAAGTTTAGCTGGAATTAAAGTTTTTAATGATTCAAGTGCCCATTGTTTAGGCTCTTTATTACCGAAAATGCCATCCTGCGGACCTGCTCTTTGCTTCAAGTATAAGAATATGTTTGTTCGGAAGTTTAGTTGAAATTAAAGTTTTTAATGGACATAATGAAATAAAATATAAATAGTTTTAATATTAAAAAATTATTATTTGTAATCGATAAAAGGGTTTATAATGAAATATAATAAGAAATTATTTATTATTTTATATTTCATCTTAAACTTTTCAAATCGGAGATTTTTTATTTTTATTGTTTAGAATGAAATGAGATATAATATGAAACTCTTCTCTTTTATTTAAACTCATTCAATTTTATTATAAATTATCCTCCTAAACGATGAAATAATATTACATTTTATTAATAATATATCCGAAGAATGCTGAGAGTTTTGAATTCGTGCTTTTGTGGATACGTAATTCTTAGTTTTTTTATTGATTTTTATATTAATTAATTGGGTATTAGATAATTATTTAAGTTATTATTTCAAGTATATAATTTCACAAGCTAATAATCTAAAGTTTAGCAATATACATAATTTAAGCATAAACCTTATGCTATATTTTATTTGATGGTTTTAAATTATTAATTTTTAAGTGAATTATTTGAAATATTTTTTATATATCAAAAGTTTATATAATAAAAATACAAAAAAGAGTAAGTAGATTAATTTTTAAATTAAACTCAAAATCGAGTTTAATATGATTTAATTGATTTGGTCAAATAGTTAAAATAATATTGTTTTATTAAAAATACAATTTTTGAATAAATTGATCGAGTAAATTGATTTTAAGTAAAAAATAATGTATTTCAATCATAAATATTCTGAATTTGACCTAATTCGTCATTAATTGTAATTTAATTTTAATTATTAATCAAAATTAAAAAATATATATGCACAATCCAAATTGTGGATTGGAATAATAACTAGTGTAGTGATGATGATGTCTAATTTCATATGAGAGTAGTGATTACAGAATAGACCATGGTCAGTTTGATCGGATCACGGGTTAAAACAACGTCGTTTTGAAAATTTTTCTTTGAAAAAATGACGAGCCAAATTACAAATCAACTCATCCCAATTTACCGAGCTACAAGCCGGGTCGAGAATCCCAGAGTTGACTCGATCTATTGACATTTCTAGTGGTGGTTATTTATTGAAATTGAGACGTCAAAATCCTGACGGAACCGGCTAATTAAAATCATTATCTGGTTATAAATAAATATATGTATATATATATATGTTTGGTATATAGACAAAATCATACTCAACGTGAAAATTGACTTTTTCGGCGCGTTTGGTGCCGGAATTGTGCTTCCATCATCATATGGAACACGTACTGGTCAATCATGACCGCAATTTATTGTATTCAGACGGCATCATCCTACCCAAAAATTAAATAAGATAAAACAAAATAGAGTTTTATGTTTTTATCCCTACGAAGAAGTTCAATTCACTTAAACTCAATATTATATAACTAATATATATAATATACAAAATAATATATCAAAATAAAGTGTTAATTAAAAAAAATTCAAACTTTCATCAAATTTTTATTTAAGCTTGAATTTTAAAAAGTAACAATAAAATGTTTAAACTTTCAAAATTTTCAATTATAGCCCAAACTTTAAAAAGTGATATTACAATGTTCAAACTTTCAATTTTTTTAATTTTAACCCAATATTATATGTTGTTCTTCTGATAATTTCAATTTTTTTTTTGTATACAACTGAGGAAAACACATGAAATTTACTACATTAAATCAGGCCTCGGTGATACAAATGGCCTTGTCTATCTAATTAGATAAGCAGACCCGTTTCTGGTGAAGGATTCTGCAGAATATATATGCTGGGATGTACTCTAACGCGTAGGAAGTCAGACTATCGGCACTTTGATTCCCCTTTCGGTATATGTGCTGGAACCGCGTCTCCCACTCTCGACTCAACAGTGTTTTTATTTCCTGCACCACAAAACAATTAGCTGTAAGCATAAGGTCGGGCGAAGAAAGAATATTGACGATTTCTATCGAATCCACTTCCAGAATTATACGTCGATATCCCCAGTCCCAGGCCAATGTAAGCCCCGCCATAACTCCACTCAATTCGGCTCGCAGGGGCGAACAGGTATTATTGCATTGTTTGTTCTTTTGACGTCCCAAATATTATCGCATTGCAGTGTACTGTACTAGTAGTTCTTTGTTTTTTGTTCGTTTTCCTAATGCTCGTAATCTGAGGGCGTCGGGGTTACATAATATGAAAATCGAACGATGAGGGTGTCAAGAGAATAAACTGAAAATCGAAAAATTTTGAAAGTAAAGAGTAAGGTTGTTAAGGTTGCGTAATTTGATTTAGGTCATTTTTAAACAATGAAGTCGTTTTAATTATGTGATTTAACGACATCATTTTATTAATATTTATTTGTTGTATTAATTTTGACTAATATGTATTAATAGTTAAGGTTTTTGAAGCACGTGACAAATTACGTCATAAAACTTAACAGAAATACTAACATCATACTATAATGGAAAAGTTAAAAGTTTAAATATTTTATTGCTATTTTTTTTAGTTCAGGTTGGAATTGAAATTTTTTTAAAATTTAGGTATTTAATTGTTAGTTTTTAAAGTTTGAGTTATGATTGAAAAATTGGCAAAAGATAAGGCTTTTTTATAAATTAACCCTAAAAGAAAATAAAAAAATAAAATATTTATCTTTCTAACTTTAAAATATCTTTACGAAAATAACTTATAATATATAATCAAAGTTGATAAATCGATCTAACTAATTAAAATTTTGGATTGAATTTAAATTTAAGACAATCAATTGAACTCAAAATTGACCTTAAATTATTTGACCAAAATTCAAAACAATAATAATCTAATCTAAATTTTAATATTTTTATTCGAATAACTCGGCTTAATTTCATCCTTAAATACAAGATTATTGTTGGTAACGACAAATTGTCAACATTGTTGATTAATAAATATGAATGAAAATGGACTGACCTATGGGCTTATATTTAGGTATTTTCAATTGATTGATCTATGGGTTAGGCCTAAATTCAAGTCTATACCTTATTAAAATTGAACTATTCTAAACAAGATGACATTGTTTTGCATAAAAAGTCAGGCGTCATGTAAACCTAGGCCAGAATTTATTTAACAAAATACATTGTTTTACATTTTTAATTTTTAAAAATTGACGGGACAGCCCGTTGCCATTTTATTAATAAATCTGAAAATTTATGAACAAGGTCTAGAAATTATAAATAAGATTGATTAATTGTTAATTAAACTGTATATATAAGGATTAAAAAAATTAATAGAAATAATTTTTAAATTGGGAAATTGCAGATTTTTGTTTTTAATTGAATGGATTAATCAACAATAATTTTGGGCCCAAAATATATATAGGCTTGTCTTAAAAGATATTTTTTATATTTTTAAATAAAAGTGAATTATACTGTAATTTGCTTTTTCAAATTAATCAAAAATATATCCTACTGTCGTTTGCCAACGAGATTCCCTTGTATAAATTTTTGATTATGGGTCTCCTTAATCACGTGACAATTTTTAGATTTTTAATAATAAGTCTCACTTATTGTATGAAAATAAGACCCTTTTCGGTTAAAAATAAAAAATAATATCATGTGATATTTAATTAATATAGAGTTAATTTTGCTTGTATGGTTATGATTTATTTATATCTCAAACGTTTTATATTATATCATAAAGATTAAATTTCAAAATTACGTTTTTACTATTTTTTTGTCAGAACGTTAAACTATTTTATTGATGTAGAACTAGGGTCGTTCATAGTATTTTATAAGCTTTGGGTAAAATAATGCCTTTATTTTACCTTTTTTGAGTTTTGATAAAAAGTAAAAAGAAGAAAAATATGAATCCTTTTTATAATTCTTTATAAGGTCTAGAATAATTTCTATTTTATTATATTATATATTTTTAAAATAATAACTCTTGTTTTACTATGTATATATTTTTTTGAATATATAAAAAAAGAAAAAAACAGATTTACTGTAGGTCATGCCTGGGCGAAACATAGTGCCTTGCCTATTTAGGAGTATAAGATACATCGAGTCCGTCAGAGCTCTGTAAGAACATGTAATCCTACGGGTACTCGCATGCTTAAAGTAGCTAGACTATCGGCGATTTGGATCCCCTACTTATAGACGGGTTGAATCTTCACTTCCCAATCTCGATTCAGCACTGCTTGTATGCTCTGCACCAAAATAGATTATTCAGTCAGTAGTCTTTCAAAGGAAGAAAGGATATTGATGACCTCTAACGAATCTGCTTTTAGTATAATTTTCCAGTACCCCTGATTCCATGCCATTTTAAGCTCCTGGTTAACTCTCCTTAATTCAGCAACTAAGGGCGTGCATGTCCCAAAATTTTGTAAAAAACTCCACATCACTTTCCATCACAGTCTCGAAGAAGCCTGCTCAATCGTACCACCAAATGCACCGATTGGCACTGTGCCGTCTATATTAACTTTTATTCAACTTTTTGGCAGTGATTGTTAGCTAACCAAGTACCCTACAGGCAAAGCTTGTGGATTAGCTACGTGATTCGTCGCCATTTTTGTTTATTGGACCTAAGAAATATACTCTAATATTAGGCGATGATCGACTTCCAGCTACTTAAAACCCTCTTCAAAGAAATACTTATTTTTGCCATTGGCAGAGATACTAGCAAGAGCTGTAAAAAATGAGGGCCTATTTGACTTCCTACCTTGGGCCATTGTTAGATAAGTTGGATCGTAACCATGTCGTCTCGGGCCACTGATAGAAAGTGACTCCTATCCCGCAGGGGCCAATTTGTGCCAATAATTCCGAACCTCGTAACAATCTCGAAATATATACAATGTGATTTCTTCACAATTCTAACAACTACTATCTAATGCTAATATGTATCTTGTTATATATATTACAATGGCGTAGCATGTGAAAAAAAAGGCCTTATTTTAGCATTTAGTAGAATGGCGGCAGGCGGGTGCCCTAGTAGCCTTGCCTAGGGGCGGGCCCTGCGCGGACCTTTTCTGTTTCTTTCGTTCCGCTTTCCTTTTTCCTGGAAACACAAAAGAGAATTCTTTTGACCGCCACAACGACGAAGACTGTAACAGGGATCAAATGAACTTGAGCAACTCAAATTAATCACATCTTAAAAAGAAAAAAGAAAAGGAGTTGATGTACAATCCATGATTAAGAATGTCAAAGATGGGTTCTTTCCAGCTACATCCAGAATGTTCCAGTTCTTTACATATCAAAACAGCAACATAAAATATTCTTCTTCAGATTGTGTCAGACAGTCAAGATAGACTGCAACGATTAAAAAACTCATGAGTTGGATTCGTGTTGAATCCTAGCATAAAATCATGTTTTAGTGGTTGGCTATTGTAAAAATTATATATTTGTTAGACAGAGTTCATTTCTTCTCCTGGTCAGCAAGACTTTTCTGACAGTCGCACAAGAACTATAAAAGGCCAACGACTCTAAACTTCGTAGTTGCAGGAGGATCGTTGGCTTTACTCTCTATTACTGTCTAAACTCTAAACTCCACCTGAACTCCAGAAAACACATCTTGGGACATGGGTTCGGTTTCAATCCCCCCAACAAAGTTGGAGTACTATGAAGATATGTGCAAGCTACATTCTAAAGCAATCATCTTGTCCTTCTTCAAGGTCAGATTTTTACATAATCGCAATAAGTTCCCATCTTTTTTGGTTTCCAAGTTTCATCTGAAATTCTTGAAGCTTTCCTTTTGCAAATGAAAGGGTGACGATGGTAGGGAAGCTTTGGTATTGGACTCCACTATTTTCCATCCTCAAGGTGGTGGCCAGCCGGCGGATACTGGCTTCATCTCCATCGCCGGCGACTCTGAAGTTAGGTTTATCGTCCGTGATGTTCGGTCCAAGGACGGAATTGTGAGTCTCTGCCACATTTGGCAGTTGGGTGTTCTTGAAATCAGTTTCTTTTTTTTATATTTTTTTTACTTTAATCATTTTTCTTTTTGTAGGTATATCATTATGGAGTCATGGAAGACTCTAACAAAGACTTGGAAATGGAGCTAAAGGAAGGGAAGGAAGTTCTGTTATGTGTTGATGAGGGGAGGCGCAAGCTCAATTCAAGGTGCTTTCTAACCTAATAAAATGTTTATTTTATAGGCGAAAAGTTGTGATTTGCAGTTAACATTTGATAGAATCACATCAACAACGATTTAATAGGATTCAGATTGTCCAACTGTGATAGAAACCTAATTGCGTGATGGAATATGTTAAGTTGCAATGTTTGCCTATCTTGGAATAACTGATTTGGGGTTCTTGGCTGATTTGTGTACTTAATGAATACAGATTGCATTCAGCAGGGCATTTACTGGATGTGTGTCTGCCAAATGTGGGATTGGGACATTTAAAGCCAGGAAAGGCTTACCATTTTCCTGATGGGTACTTTCCAAATCTCCTTCAGATTGCTACTTCCTTTTCACCTTTATATGAGTTACTTGTTCTTATAGCAGAACTCATATAATAAGTTCCCAAAGTTAGTCGATACCACTTGAAATTTTAGTATTTTCATGAGGATTTAGTTCATCTCATGTCATACACGAGCAAGATTTAATGAAATTTGAGTTTCAAGGAATACCTATCTGTCTTTGTGTCAACTAGAGAGGCACAGCCATTTTCTCCTGACAAAAGTTTTTGATGCCTGCATATAAGATTTATGGTGCTCTGCTCATTCTTTGGCAGCCCCTTTGTTGAATATATTGGCACAGTTCCGAAAAATGAACTAAACATCAAGCAGAAAGAATTGGAGGTAGAAGCTAATGCATTGATAGCTAGAGGAGGCAAAGTAAGTTTCCCTTTTATTATCATGTGCGAAATCACTATTAAATGTTCAAATAATTAATGTTTTTCTTGAATTCTCTCCTCTAATGTAATAGGTTTCTGCTGTTGTATTGCCTTATGAAGAAGCTTGTGAGTTGTGTGGTGGTTGCCTTCCTGATTATATCCCCAAGGTTTGGATTTTTTCAAAGTTTGAAAGCTTCTTATTTTGATTTGTTAGGTTTATCTATGAAATATCCTGACCTGTTCCAAATGTTTGTTATCCCTTGATCTTGAATGATTGTAAAGAATAAGCTATCGTTTTCATGATGATTTTGTTTAGTTTTTTACAAATTGCTCATGTGAAATTATATGAGAAATGAGTATTACAATTTCATAACAAAAAGGGAAGATAAGTAAAAGCTGTTATAATTATTGCACATGTGCTTCTTTTAAGTTCGAACTAGGATTGTTATTGGATCAATCTGGCCTTAAGGTGTTACAAATGATATGGGACCAAACTTTCATTAGTATAATACGAGTTAAGACGACGAGGGTGTTGGAGGTAGGGCTGTGAGCAATGGGAGCCTTCCGACAAACTTCTAATCTAGTTACACATCAAAGGGGGAGGAGGAGTGAGAGTCTAGATTGAGCCCTGAGACATTAAGGATTTAAGGAGAAGTAATTGTGAGATCCCACATGAGAGATGAGTATCATAATCTTATATCCAAAGTTTTTGTAAACTTATAGAAAGTATTACTGATCAACTCGTAGCTAATTATTTTCCGATCTTTTTAAACAAAAACCGAAATGATTGTTGTATCAATCATTGAGTTAAAGCTTATCTTGGCAGGACAATAGTTGAACACCATTAGTCACAAGTAAATGCTTAAGCAATTAATGGATATGTGGATTTTTCCAAATCTTCACAGTTCTGATCATCAAACATTTAGATACTTACCTAATGTACCTTGACATCTTTTGCAGGATAGTACTCCTCGTATTGTGAAGTTAGGAGACAACATTGGTTGTCCTTGTGGTGGCACCCATGTCTCAGACATCTCAGAAATTCTGAGCATAACGGTAATTATCAACTCTTCAACTTACAGATTGTGTTTGAAAATATAACAGTTAACAAGTACACCATTATCTTATTTGGACTTGGAATATGAACTTTTAAGTGGATGTGTTTTTCCTCAAACAGTAGTCGTTTCAATTGGAGGCTTATCATATCATATAACTTCTGCAGAACTCTTTTTCCTGAGTCAAGCATGAAATTATAACTTAGCTCTTTGATTTTACTGAATGTTGTTCAGGTTTCTCAAATTCGAACAAAGAAGGGAACCACAAAAGTCTTCTACAATGTTGGATCCTAAACGACATACGTATCAAATTCTGACAATTGTTCCCATTCATTTGGAGATAACCAACTTATTATAAGTTAATAGATGGCAAGGGAGGCTTGTATCGTATAGCATTCAAATAATGTATTCTGAATAAACTATTTGACGAGTAATGAATTATATTTTAAATTCTTTACCTTTACTTCAAGAAGCTATTTGTCATAGTCTGCACTTTCTCTCACACACAAACCTGTATGCCTGCGTCGTACTTAAAGCAACGAAATAGGATTCACCATTCTTGTTCACATCATCATTCATAATCAGTCATATTCACAAAAAGGTGGTTTTTTAAAAAAAAAACTTTAAATCAAAACAACAGAAAATCAACTTTAAAAAAAAAAAAGAAAGTCAAGGAGGAGACAAATAATCAGAACTTACTCTACGTAAAAGATATTTCGAGTTGAGCAATTATGTGCCCAAACCTTAGTCCAAACCCATTTTCCTCAGGCCTCAGCCATTGACTTCAAGCTGAGTTAGACAGGGTATCCCTATCCTACTGATGATCAAGGCAATGGAAGATGAAATCACGTCCATCTGCCTACACTGTCCTTAAAAAACTGCTATGATGGGGGTAGGAAAACGCCACTAATCTCAGGAGTCCTGTAAATATATGATGCAAGCAAGTGCAGCAATTTATAAACTTTGGTCCTTCCTCAATTCAACCAAAGGCACAAAACATGTTTATTATTTGTAAGACATGGATGATGCAGGCAGCATAACTGGTAAGAAATCACCGACTACCTGCCAACTATACACCAAATATCTTCTTTCTCGACATTTAGACCAAGCTAAGGTTAAAAGTTGAAGAATCCTCTGTAGATAGGACTATTCAAATGCGATTTTGCTCAAGACAGATAGGTGCGGAGATATTAAATAGACCAAATTACTAGGTATTTCAAATAATTGGAAGAAAAGAAAAACAACTTCTGCATTGTGCTAGAAATTTTGATACTCCAAATTTTGACATGAGAACATGCGAGAAGACAACAGTAAAAAAACGTGTCATATGTTCTGCTCTACAAGATGCAAAGCACAAGAAATAGACTCCAGGCAGAAACCATCTAGTTTTCAGCTTTAATGTTTGTATTTTCTTCAGATGGGGTAGGAACACTCTCAGTTTCTACTTCAGCCCCAGAACATTGGGTCTCCTTTGCACCTAGCTGATTATCCTGAAGCTGCAAGAGTTAACAAAAAGGATTAGTTCATAATAGGAAAACAGAGCTTAGGCACAGGAAAGAAATACAAGGCATCAGGAGGGCTTACCCCGAAGCTTTTTAAACTAGCAGCAACATCCTCTTGTTGCTGCTGCAAAGTGCTTCTAAGTTCTTGAAATTCCTGATTTGTAATCAGGCATAAAATTTTAGATGAAGAGAACAGGATACAGAGGAAAGAGGAGATCAGAGTGCTGTGCAGAGAAGCACTCACCGTTCGAAGTTGATCCACTTCAACATTCAGTGATTTCTTCAATTCTGACAATTCCTGCATGAAGCAAGCGAAAGATGGGATCAAGAAACAGAATTCAATCAAAATAATAAAAAGATCACACAAGACAGTGACGGTAACTAATAAACACCGCATTAGGTGAGAGGAATCTCCTCATCTTCAAAAGTTTAGGGGAAAACTCATCCTAAGTGAAAAGAAGTTATGTTCAAGGTACAAATCAATAGGTGTGAAGAGAGAAGTACTAGATCAATTGATGTCTTCATACTAAACTAAATCCAGCATTTTGGATTCAATGGAAAGAACTTGTTGCATCTTCCTCTTTCAAATTTTGGCTCCATCTACTACCAACTATGAAGTATGATACATATACAGCCTAATTATAGCAACTCGAATAGCCACATTTCGCAACAGAATTACATACATTACCAGCTAATATTACCACTAAGTCGATATCAAATATCGGATACAACATTATAATGTATAATCTATCTCCAGTTACTCAGCTACATACAACGTGATAATAATCTTTCTCCAGTTACTCAACTAAAAGAAGCACTTTGACCAACCAAATGCAACACTCTAGCCTTGTACATGAAACCTTAGACTCTGACATTGAGGAATGTCCAAGTCAAGGTAATAGCAATATTAACAAGTGAGTGAAATTTAACGCCAGACGTCTTTTGGTTCCAACCAACCACAATCTCTTCACATGAAAAACCAAGGAACAAATAGGATAAAGTCATCAATATCAATCGGAGCTCATCTTTGATAAATATGCCCTTTCTGGGTAGACTCTAAACACCATGTAAAAATGTGATTTAGCACATATATTCACTTAAAAGGTGAAAAGGATCCGAGCACATAGTACATTAATTTATGAGCTCAGCGGACACTTACATCACGATAAATTTTGACTTGCGTATCAAGCTTTGATCTCCAATTCTGCAAATCCTGAAAAGAGAAAACGATATTGCCCATCTCAATGAACAGCCGTAAAAAGCGCAATAAACTTGGTAAAAAAACAACTGAAAAAAACACATACCCAGATGATGACATTAAGTACCGAAGCGAGAAAGAAAAAGATATCCAAAGGAATCACCTGTTTCAAACCTTGAATTCTAGTGAGAAGTTCAGTCCTCGACTCGTTCAGCTCCTAAAACCAACATCCAAATCTCACATTTTAAAGCCATTAAAAACCAAATTGAGAGAACCAGACATAACAAGACACCAAATTTGAGTCCACTGGTAGTCAAAATTTCAAAATTTTAAGGACCCAAATGAAGAAAACTCGATGATTAATGAAAAAGACGCGAAAAAGGTAGCCACTAGCTGGGTAAAACCAAAAGCAAAGCAACTGACCGACAATCTGGAAGAAATGGGAGTTGTGTTCTCCTTCGTCTGCAATGAAAATAGACACACCCAATCAGCATAAGTACCCAAAAACAGAAAACGAGACATTGACGGGATCTAGAAGAGTACTGAAGCGAGAGGCGGAAGAGAGGAGGAACCGGAGGTGGCCATTTTGGATTGGTGTGTGACACAAGCAAAGGAACAGAGTGGGTTTAAGCTCGATTTGAATTCGGAGACGTTTGTGACTGTGTGGGATTTGGATTGTGAAGAGTGCGTTTGGAGCGTGGAAGATGACAGACTCACCCAAAATTTGAATTTTGTGTGATTGCTCTCAACTGTCAATGTCCATCGGGTAGGGAACAGTTAAATTTTGTTTGTAGTCTCAATTCAAACTCGAGTTCAAGTGCCCGTTAGTGGAATTCAAATAGATTGTCTTATGTAAAACAGACATTGTTCGGAGCTATCCGATGTAAAATTAATAAATAAATCTTACTTTAACTAAAATTTAAATTGAGATTAGATTTAAAATTAATTTAGATTTTATTCAAACTTTACGACTAAATTTAATTAATTTAAATAACGAAGATGACATATTAAAAATGATCGCATTAATTAAATGTGATCCATGAGTAAGAACGACAAAAGTTGTCATACTCAATTTAAGTTGATGGGCTTTTAAATCAACTTTAATTTTTAAAATTTTGGGCTTTAAATTATACTCAAACTTAAATTATCCCATTTGATTTAACTTAAATCTTGAAGTTTTAAAATAAAATGAGATCATTTTTAATATTTATAAGTTAAAGATTATTTAACCGAATTTTGTTCAAACCCAATTGAGTTTTAGATAGCCCAAACTTAATAGAGTTGTTGTTAAAGTTTTTGGTGCTTCAAGTTTTAGTTATGCGGTTAGGATGTGATTCCTATTTTTAAGGAATAATTTGTTACTTTGACCTATTTCTTTGTTGTTTTACCACGCATTAGGAAGTGGCTGCATGGGCTGCATCTTTTTCAATTTCAGTTGTTGCAAGGCTATTTAAAAGCTTACTGTTTTATTCAATAAAATACATTATCTCAACTTCTATTCAAACACACAAATTCTTACCTGATACTTTGCAATTGGTATCAGAGCCCTATTATAGGGGTTTGATTAAGACTTGAAAAGCAATAGTCCTTTTAAGTGATGGCAGAAAGCAAGACAAAAAGCAATTTTGTTCAACTGTCAATTCCAAAGTTCGATGGTCACTATGATCATTGGGCGATGCTTATGGAGAATTTCCTGCGATCTAAGGAATATTGGAGCGTGGTGGAAGCTGGGATTCTTGCAACAGTAGAGGGAGTTGAACTTACTGAGGGGAAAAGGAAGACTGTTGTAGATAAGACACTCAAGGATTTGAAGGCAAAAAAATATCTCTTTCAAGTAATTGATAGATCAATCTTGGAGACTATCTTAAAGAGAGATACAGCAAAAGGACATATGGGACTCATTAAAGCAGAAGTTTCAGGGGACAACAAGGATTAAATGAGCACCATTGCAAGCACTTCGAAGGGAGTTTGAAATTCTTCATATGAAAACCGGAGAGTCAGTAAATGACTACTTTGCTCGAACCCTTACCATAGCTAACAAGATGAGGATTCATGGTGAAACTATGGGAGATATCACTGTTATTGAGAAGATCTTACGATCTATGACTCCAAAATTTCACTATGTTGTCTGGTTAATTGAGGAGTCAAATGACATTGACTCTCTATCTATTGACCAGCTACAAAGCAGTCTCTTAGTGCATGAATAACACATGAGTGTTCCTATAATTGAAGAACAAGCCTTGAAGGTAACTTATGAAGACAGAGCAGGAGGAGCAAAAGGACGAGGTCCTGGAGGATTTCGTGGATAAGGAAGAGGGAGAGGCCCACCAAGCTTTGACAAGTCTGCTGTTGAGTGTTATCACTGCTATAAACTTGGACATTATCAATATGAATGTCCAAGCAGGGTGAAAGAAGCTGATTTCGTAGAAGCTCAAGAAGAAATGCTTTTGATGACATATGTGGAGGACAAACAAACAGAGAAAGAAGATGTATGATTTCTCGACTTAGGGTGTAGCAATCGTATGTGTGGCAGGAAGTAATTATACTCTGATTTAAACGAAAATTTTAGAGGAACAGTGAAGTTGGGAAACAATTCCAAAATGGTTGTGAAAGGGAAAGGTAATGTAAGATTTCAGTTAAATGGAATCTCACATATCATTACTGAAGTTTTTTATGTACCTGAGCTAACAAACAACTTGTTGAGTATTGGACAGCTGCAAGAAAAGGGACTAACAATCTTGTTTCAACATGGAAGATGCAAGATGTATCATTCAGAAAAATGCTTTATTATGGAAACCAAAATGTCCTTAGACAGAATGTTCACTCTGTTTGCTAAGTTTAAGCCAGATTTGTCAGCTTGTTTCAATACAATCACTGAAAACTCAACTCAGTTATGACATTGCAGATATGGACATTTGGGTTTTAAAGGCTTGAAGACTCTGGAGCAAAACAAATTGGTGAATGGTCTCTCACAACTCAAGACTCCCTCCAAAATTTGTAAAGATTGTCTAGTGGGAAAACAGCAGAGGGATCTATTCCCAAAAGAAAGCACATGGAGAGCCTATCAGACCCTACAACTAGTACACGCTGACATATATGGACCCATTACACCTATCTCAAACAGCAAAAAAGGTACTTAATAACTTTCATTGATGATTATAGCTGTAAAACTTGGGTATATTTTTAGTAGAAAAGTCATAAGCTTTTGACAGTTTCAAAAGCTTTAAAAAATTTGTGGAGAAAGAAGCAGGTACATGCATAAGAAGTCTTCGTACAAATAGAGGTGGTGAATTTACATCATAAGAATTTACTATTTTTTGCAAGGAGAATGGCATAAGTAGACAATTGACAGCTGCATACATACCACAACAGAATGGCGTTGCGAAGAGGAAGAATAGAGCAATTATGAAAATGGTTTGTAGTATACTTTATGAGAAAAACATTCCAAGGACTTTCTGGCCTGTGGTAGTCAACTGGACTGTTCATGTGTTGAATCGACGTCCAACAATTGCAGTAAATTTAGAGTGGGAAGATGAACAAGATGAAGCTGTACATATTGATAATAATAAAGCAGACATCAATGAAGAAATAGAAGGAGAAATGGAGAACTCTATTTTTGATGAGTTAACTGATGAAAGCTAGCCATATTCAACTATAAGAATCAGATAACAACCTACTTAGATGAGGGACTATGAAAGTGGAGAAGGACTTTTTGAAGAACAAAAAGACACGACCAACTTGGCAATGGTTGCAGCTGATCCAATATCATTCGAAGAAGCCGCGAATAGTGAAAAATGGAGAAATGTCATGAATTTGGAAATAGAAGCAATAAAGAAGAATGATACATGGGAGCTAATAGATTTACCAACTGGAGGAAAGAAAATTGGAGTGTAATGGGTTTATAGAACAAAGCTCAATGAGAATGGAGGAGTAGATAAATATAAGGCAAGGTTGGTAGCAAAAGGGTATGCTCAACAACATGGAGTGGATTACAATGAAGTCTTTGCACTAGTGGCTTCAGCTGGTACTTACACTTGCAGCTCAAAAAGGGTGGACCATTTATCAGTTAGGTGTGAAGTCAGCATTTTTGCATGGTGAACTTAATGAAGAAGTGTTTGTTCAACAACCTTATTGATATGAAATTAAGGGCAATGAGCATAAGGTGTACAAGCTGAAGAAGGCTCTCTATGGATTGGAACAAGCTCCACGAGCTTGGTACAATCATATAGAGCCATATTTTATGAAAGAAGGCTTTGAAAGGTGCCCTCATGAATACACTTTGTTCGTAAAGATAAACACAGGAGGTAAAATTTTGATTATAAGCTTGTACGTTGATGATCTTATATTTACTTGCAATGATGAGTCAATGTTTACTGAATTTAAAATTTCCATGATGATTGAGTTTGGTATGGTTGATTTAGGAAAGATGAGGTATTTGGTGTAGAAGTAATGCAAAGAATTGATGGCACGTTTATTAGTCAGAAAAAGTATATGATGGAAGTGTTGGAGAGGTTTGGAATGGACAAAAGTAATCCAGTTTATAATCCAATTATTTCAGGAGAAAAGCTTCAGAAGGATGAAGATGGCATAAGAATTGACAATACTTATTACAAGCAAATAGTAGGAAGTCTTATGTACCTAACCAATACGCAACCAGATGTTATGTTTGCTGTTAGCCTTATAAGCAGGTACATAGAGCATCCTACAAAGATACATTTACAGGCAACAAGGAAAATCTTAAGATATTTGAAAGGGACAGTTGATTATGGAGTGTTCTACAAGAAGGGAGGAAATGAAGAACTAGTCGCATACACAGTAGTGACTATGCAGGAGACTTGAATGATAGAAGAGTAGGATATGTGTTTATATTGATCCCTAGTGCAATATCCTGGTTATCCAAGAAGCAGCCTGTGGTATCTTTACCTACTACAAAAGCAGAATTCATAGCTGCAGTAGCATGTTTTGGGCCCCGAATTTTTTGAATTTATTTTAGTAAACATGATTCAAATAAATTTTGTGATATTATTAGATAAATCATTTCAATTGGAGTTTACTCATTACGTCAAGTTTAGGAGGATTTATTTCATGGATTTATGGAAATTAAAAGTATTAAATCGAAAAATTAAGATTAAGTTAGAGTATAGTATGGTGTAAGTTAAATTGAAGAATTAAGAATGCATAAGGGTATTTCAGGTGGATTACTTAAGGTTAGAAGCACTAAGGCATTAAAAGAAGGGTAAGGTGGACTTCTCTCACCCATTAAGGGTAGAATGGGAAGGGGAAAAGATTTCTTGTAAATAAAAAGACCAAAAACGTGAATGAAGGAAAGAAGGAGAGAAAATCAAAAAGGAAGAGAGAGAAAGAAGATGAGAGGTTTCAGTGAATTTAAAAAGAATAGAACTTTGAACTAGGTCACAATTTTTCTTAGTCTTAAAGAGAGATTTTGAGATTATTCAAGAAGGGAAAAAGAAAGAAGAAGGGAAGAGCTTTCTTTAGAGCCATGAATCTCATTAGTTGGTGAAGATTCAAGGTAAATCGATTTTTAATCTCTTGGAGTTTTGAAGGGTTTTTGGTTCAAAGAGCTTGAGAAATATATGAGTTTAAGCATTCTAGGGTCAATTTCATGCTTTTGGTTCTATGGGCTCTCAAATTTAAATTCCTATTGAATGAGAACTTGGTTTGTTTAGAAAACCAAGCAAGCCCGATCCAAGATGAAGAGGAAAGACAACCTTGAACTTAGATTGTCAAGCGAATTAGTTGGGCAAAATATTTAGGGTTATTGTGTAACGAGCAATATGCCTAAATGTATGTGCAAGTGTAAATTTCAAAATTTGTGAAATTGCTGTGATGTAGAAAAATGCATTATGATGTATTTTATGTTATGTATAACGTTTTGATATAGCTAAATTGTGTATGAGTATGTCATACCATTGAATTGTATTACGATTTTTTTGATTTAAATGGAAAGAAGAAAAACACAAGAATATGAACTTGTGATTGACTGAAATGAGCATGAGATTTAATTGTGTTTGGGTAAGAGAGGAACCGTTTCGTAGTCACGTGCACGTCGACGTAAAACCTTCTCCCGGCTGCTCGCTTTTGACCCACGAGATCTGAAAAGTGGACTTGTTTTGCTCACGGAGTAAACTTCGGTTTCTCTGTTTTGTTCACGGAACCCTCGAGCCAATTGTTTGTGCATTTGCATTTTAACATGATAAGTTTTAATGAAATTGAGTATTGTGCATGGCTATTAAATTACATTCAATATGATTTATGTGATGATGTATTGAGATGCGAGTTATGAATGTATATACATATATATGTTTGATTGTGTGGCTCATTGCCAATAGTTATAAGTATTTTAGTCACTGAGCTATGTAGCTCAACCCACCATTTTCCCTCCTCAGGTGCAAATCGAGAAGATCAGTGATCCTTGCAAGGCATTCGGAACTCCAAGATAGCTACAAATCTTTTGTACTAAGTTAGTGAACATTTTTGGATAGCTTTATAAGCATGTCAAACATGAGCATCTTTTTGTATTTAAATTAAGTTGATGTGTATGTTAAGATGTAAGTAAAGCTACTCACTTTGTTCTGAAATGAGAATGGGAAATTGAGTTCCCTCCTATGCATGATTTTGTTATTTAAAGATTTGGATAATGGAATGTATATGTGCATAACCTTCTTTGTTAAGATTGCTAATGGTTGTTAGGATTAGAATAGCATGTTAAAATTGGAGAGATTGTGTTATGAACTTAAAGGAAAACACAGACGAAAAGTATCGTCTATGATGACGTTACAACATAGACGCAAAGGAAAACACAGACGAAGAGTATCATCTGTGATGACGTCACAACACAGACGCAAAAGAAAACACAGACGAAGAGTATCGTCTGTGATGACATCACAACACAGACGCAAAGGAAAACACAGATGAAGAGTATTGTCTGTGATGACGTCACAACATAGACACAAAGGAAAACATAGTTGAAGAGTATCGTTTGTAATGACGTGATAAGACAGACGATAAAAAGGCAGACGATAGAAAGACAGATAATAGAAAGGCAGACGGTAGAAAGACAGACGATAGAAGACAGATGATAGAAAGACAGACGATAGAAACGCAGACGATAGAAAGGCAGATGATAGAAAGACAGACGATAGAAACGCAGACGATAGAAAGGCAGATGATAGAAAGACAGACGATAGAAAGACATGCGATGGAAACCCAGACGATAGGCAAACACAGACGATAAGTCAAACACAGAAGAAGAAGTTAAGAAGTTATGCTAATTGTTCCGAAGCATGTACTTACGCAAATTGTGGACTCACCAACGCTATTCTTGGACATATTTAGGCTTAAATGGAGATGAGCCTAAAAGGGGTTAGTTTTCAATACAAGTGTTTGTGTAAAATGTTTGGTATCTGAATTGATAGTTGGGCTTCGAAAACGGGATCCGACAGCATGTGCTTGTCAAAAGTTTGGCTGAGAAGGATTTTAGAGAAGCTTGGACATACACAAAGTAATTCTACAATTGTTTACTGTGACAACAACTCAACAATTAAGCTTGCCAAAAATCCTGTGATGCATGGACGCAACAAACTCATTGATGTACACTTCCATTTCCTTTATGAACTTACAAAAGATGGAATTGTGCAACTAATTCACTGCAATACTCAAGAACAATTCGCAGATGTGATGACAAGGCCTTTGAAACTTGATGTTTTTGTGAAGCTGCGCAACCTAATGGGAGTGTGATCATTGTCAAAAGTAAACTGATTGCTACAAAGTAAACTGATCGCTAGTAGCATTCAGTTTAAAGGAGAATGTTAAAGTTTTTGGTGCTTCAAGTTTTAGTTATGCAGATAGGATGTGATTCCTATTTTTAAGGAATAATTTGTTACTTTGACCTATTCCTTTGCTATTTTACCACGCATTAGGAAGTGGCTGCATGGGCTGCTTTTTTTTAAATTTCAATTATTGCAAGGCTATTTAAAAGCCAACTGTTTTATTCAATAAAATACATTCTCTCAACTTCTATTCAAACACACAAATTCTTACTTGATACTTTATAGTTGTTACTTAAGTCTGGCACCTCATACCTAATCGGGTTTTGGGCCAAGTTTGGGCTTAAACACACAAACTCAAGTCCTATCGAATCAATTGCCAAACTTACTTTTCGAAAATTAATTGATTGACGGTATTCTAATTTAAAAGTTTTCAAGTTTGTTAAGATAAAAATATTGTAATTCATTTAAAAATTTAAAAATGATGGTTAATAATAATAAAAATACATTAAAAATTACAAATATCAATCATATGGTACTTATTTATTGATTCAATTCAAAAATTTGGAATATATAAATAACTCTTTCTTATTAACTCAATTACATGATCTCTTAAAACACTTATTAATTTACAAATATTACTTATAATTAATAATTTATCTACCACATGTTAAAGAAAGAGTAAGCATTGTGATTTCATTATTACAAATTAACAAAAATTCTTGGTTATATAATTTAATTTAAGAGTTTTTATTATATTCATGGGCTCATTGATTTTGGTGTCTTTTATATTTCTATTTCTATAGCCTTTGGTGTCAACTCTTTATATTTTTATTTTATAACTAAACCAAAAACTAAATAATTAAAGAAAGTGTGGGAAATTGATGGAATAGATTTCAATTGTATTATCAAAATTAATACATTTTATGGAAGGATTAACGTGGTTGTATTGTTTTAAAATTTTAATTAGTCAATTAGTATAAAAGAAATAACTTCTTTTTTACTAAATAACTTACGTATAACCATTACTTGCTTCTTGTAAATGAAGGAACTCGTAGCCACTATTATTTAGATGCACACTGGGTAAATCTCTGGATTGATTCTTTAGATGAACACTGGGTAAACTTCTAGATTGAAACAATAACCTACAAATCACGCGAATCGAGTACCCCACACTGGGCAAGTCCTGTACGACAAATTTAATTGAAAGAGTATAGATAGGGGGATTCAAACACAAAACCTTTTGTCCCCATGCCCCCTTACTACACTAACTCGACCACCTTCTAAGGGGCAATATAATCATTGCCTAATAATATGAAAAGTATGAACTTATATTTGATATTTCAAATATGTTTATTGCGAGTTATTTCTCAAAATGATGATATTATGACCTTAAACTTCTTAAAGTTGAAACCTAAAACTTGTCAAAAAGTGTTCGGGTCATTTGAATCAAAATTTGGATCGAGTTGGGTCTTCAACTTAGTCTGTTAACTTTGATTGAAACCAAATTTAAATTATTTGAAATTATACAATGCATGTAAAACAAAAAAAAATTGAGAAATTATATTTGGCTAAAAATACATTTTGATCTTTAATGTTTATAGTAAAACACAAAACATATAATAACATTTTGAAGAGTTCAAATTGAATTCTAATGTTTTCAAAACAAACCATAAGTAGATGAAATTTTTAACAAAATTAACTAATCGTCAATTAAATGTACATCAATGCAATACATTATTTTCTTTTATTTTTAAATAAAATGTAGGTCTTATTGTCAGAAGACAAGTGAGATTTACTATCTAAAATGTATAATAGTGAGTCTCATTATCAAGTGCGAGTAGAATCTAATCTGAATGTATATTAATGAGTCTCATTATCATATGATTAATTTAAAATAGTTAATTTTGTGGTTATGAGATCTACTTTC
>JAOSBN010000179.1:57455507-57467015 GCA_027563595.1 Erythroxylum suave | reverse complement strand
TAAGTCCGACCAGACTCGAATCTTAAGCTCAAACCTGATACCTGATAATTGACTTTAAATATGATTAAGCTGATTTTCAATGATTAGTCCAACCTAAAAAAAGATTATCAGATTAGACTTGACTTGTTGACTTTAGGTTTGATCGAACTCAGAAGTTCAAACTAAGTTGGTATCTTTAGAAGCACCCACTTGCACTTGAAGATCAGAAACAGTGATCAGGACAACAATTATAGGTTGGTGAGTGACATAAAATTTAAAAGGCCAAAAGGGGCTATCGAGCAGAGAAAGATGAAAGAGGAGGAGAATGGAAATCATCTTAAACATTCAATAACAGCCTACTCGATGGCATAGTTTTGTACTTCATGGTATCTGCAACTTCTGTTCATCTAATCAGTAATTCTATTTCAACTTTTTGTTTTTCTGCAGTTCAATGGAAAGTAAAATCTCACTTCCAACAGTATATCCAAGTGAACGTTTGACTCTCATCCAATAGTAAGTACGCAGTTCATGGATGATGACTACTTACCCCTGAACAACATTCTAGTGTACAAACACTCCTACAAATGAGTGATGACTGACTACATATTTGCTCTTTCAATGGCCATCGACCAATACCAAGAGGCTGACAGAACATTAAAATTTTGTCAGCTAATCTCCCTTATTCAGCAGAAAGTTTTCTTAGTGATGTAAAAGAGAAAGCAAACCCTGCCGTTGTGATTGTCAATTATGGCTTTTCCTTTCTTGGCTGTCTTCTGGAGGCAGTGATATCGATTGTACGATCCTCTCGACTTGTGAAACTTCAAGTTGAAACTTCTCGGCAATTCGGTGGATGCTCATAGGCCCTTCGTGATCATCAGCCTTGCCTTGATGTAAGAGTATGATGTGGCGCAACTGCGTCACGTTTAGAGTCCCAGGAGGCACAGGTCGGTCTTCATACCTTCCAGAATCAGTTTTTGTGTTTCGCAGCTTAGGCATAGGCCGATTGTACCTTTCTACCACTGATGCCTGTTATCATAAACCCACCATTAACTCACCTCATCCCTATCAGAAGAAGCGCTTACTACATAACAGTGAGAAGATTAATAAGCAATGGTAAGCTAAACAAACACTTAACTGTCCTTTTTACTGCAACTCACCTCACCAATCTCAGCTTTTCCACCTGGTTTTGATCTAATTCGACCCACCATTTGACCAAGCATTGCATCATATTGTGGATCTCGTTCTTCAAGGACGTTATCAGGGTTAGCTCTTGGAGGGCCATCTCAACAAAACATCAAAACAACAAATTTGAGGTAGTGTGAAGTTAGCATACCCATAAACAGCTGCTAAATACCATGCACTCATTGTATGTAAAAGCAAGTTTCCAAAACTTCAATCCTTGCTATGCCACTTCCAGTGCAAAACAAGATTGTTCTCACAACAAAACGAAGAAGTTCATTAAATATCAAAACAATACTCGTAAAATCATGATCCTTACTCATCAAAAAGAAAATACAACTCCCCGTTGCATAGGAGAAACCTAGTTGTTACTGTCATACAAACATGCATTTCCAATCTAGTAAATACCATCTTGGACGCAAAGATGTGCATTGACTCAATCAAAAGAGGGCAAGGGCTTGAAGAAAGATCGTTATTCAAGCATGTGTTCGTGACAAGGAAAAGGGTTGAGTACTTAGTATCCATTTGTAATCACACAAATTTCAACTAACATTATCTTCGAAACCAAAGAGACGCCTCAACTTATCTAAAATACACAACATTAAATCCAAACTCTCGCTTAAAGCTCAAACTTTGATTCAAACCAGAGAGAACCTTGACAGGGCAGAACAATGGTAAAAACAGCTTATTTGAACTAACATGAGCTTTCCTGTTTCTGGGATTTTTCCACCGAATCGACCCAACTCCAACAAACTCAATATTTAAAGTTAATCTCATACTTTCCTACAAATACGGCAAAAACAAAGGCCGTTAAGAACTAACCAGAATCAACGCCGGTCTGGTTCTCATTGTACAACGTGGTTATCCTCGAAATATCCGCCTTGTCTGTCGAGCCCACCGGGGGCCGTCGGTCGACTGCGGTCGTCGGAGAAGGATCGGTGGCTCGGATTCTGCCAGATGCTCGACGCAATGCCTGACCCATAACCACTATTCTGAGAAGAACACGAACTAGCGTAGAAGTAGCGAAGCAGAGCTTTTTTGTCGGGAAATGGTTGACATACGTGGCAGCATTCTCCACAATCCACGTAAGACTATGGAAGCTTTATAATATTCAATTTTAGTTCTATTAAATTATATATTTTATGTAAATAAAAATCACATCTTTCACTTTTATATTGTAAAAAATAAGTAATGCTTTAAAAATAAATATTAAAATTTATTTTATCATGTCAAAAAATTTAAATTTTTAATATTTTTTATAAATAAACGCTACATCTTTTACTTATATAATATCAAAAATTAGTATATAATTTAAAGTTTTAAGAATTCTTCAATTTAAAAATAAAAATATAAATTTTTATTAAAAAATAAATAAAGTGCATATGAAATAGTTTCATGAAAATTTATCAAAATAACATTTTAGGGAAAAAATAATTTTAAGTGATAGAATTGAATAATAAATATTTAAATAAGAGAATTTTTATAAATATTTTTATTCAACTTCTAATCTTAAAAAAAATCTTAAATTCATTCTTAAATTTCAATATTAAATGCAATTTTATGCCTAAATTTTGTTTTTATAACATTAACCTCAAACATGTATATAATTATTAATTAAACTTAAAATCATCATTATATAAAAAAATAAATCAGGGCGATTTGAATTTAATCAATATCTTTATAAAATGTCAAAATAACTTGAGAAAAATAAATCTAAGAGATCAAAATACACTTAAGGTCAAAATTTAAGGAAGAATTTAGAAGAAACAAAAATGAATTTGTAGGGAAAACATGGCATGAAAGCTATGAAAAATCTGATATATATTTGATTCTTCTCGCAACCAATTTCAGCTGGAATTGAGGCATGAGCTGGTATAGACACCTTACAAAGTTACACTGCTGTTTTTGAGTTTCCTAGTTGGTCACCTCATAGTTAACAAGAAACAAAGATATTATAGTAAAGATGTATGAACAGCCACCAAATGGTAAAAGGAAAGATTTTCCAAGTATTGGTTGCTGAAAGGGAAAGTTCCAAATTGCAAAAGAACTTCCTTTTCTTTTCTCACTCCAGCCATTGATGTCACTTTGAGGTTTCCAGTCCAGCAGTTTTTTGCAGAAAGAGATAAGAATTGCTATACTCTTTAGATCCTGCTGCTGCTAATGGTTTTTCCTCCTTACTTCTTGAGGCAGAAGTCAGATTGTTGAACTGCAGGTTGAGAATTCATCATCCCACCATTTTTGGAGCTTGACTGGAACTTGTTTCTCTGCGAGTGAAAGCTCACATTTGCTCACTATATCCCGATTATCCTTCCCATGCTCCATTTTCTCTGCCACCTTCTTTCGGATCTTCAACGGCAGAGCTAGACTTTTCGGTGATCCTCGCCCTACTACGGACACGCTTTGAAGGTCTTGATATTGAGCTGTCGAGAGGGAATTCATCCCTGCTTCTTCGCTTCTGCTTCACACCTAAAAATCCACAAGCAACAGCTTCCAATGCTTTAGCAGTAGGTGGCCTATTTCTGATGCTTTGTCTGCGTGAGTTCATGTTATGTTGCTGATCGTCAATTACAGATTTCAAAGTTTCAACGGTATTAACATCATCTGTCTGCCTCTGCTCCCCTATTTGATCGGTCAAATTTTTAGCCATTTCCATTGTCAAAGGTTCAGTTTCTGTATCTTGCACAATAGGTACATTCAGGTCAATTAATACCCGGTTTTGAGGTTTCTCCTCAGCAATTTCAACACCAGAAGTGTTACAATTGGAAGAGCATTCATCACCAATATTCGGACTGCCTGTAGATGAGTGTCTATTGGTTGATAACTTCTCCTGAGACAGATTCTCATGCAAAGTGCTGATCTCTCTAACATCATGCCTGCCTACGGAGCATCCAGCCTCGTCTTGCCTTGACTTGGAACTAACAACGGTGTCGATTGTGCTAGACTTCGTCTCTGATTTCTTATAAGCAGTTAACCTCTTTCGAGGGTTTGTACCAGGGGCTATCTGCAATACAGCACCATCTTTGGTTCTGTGTGTCACATGGCGCTTGGTAGCATTGACTTGCTCCCTACGCTTCCATTTGTCACATTTCTGGTCAGTAGGAGCTCGTAAAGCAACAACGATACTCTTTCCTGGAGCATTACTTTTCAAATCTTGTCTATCTGTCTTATCCACATTAATCTTCATAAACCTGGACAGTTTGGACTTATTAGTATCCAAAGTTGGAGGATCGGGTTCATCTGATACCCGTCCCTTGGAGGAATCTCCCCCACTTTCTTCAGAATCAGTACTTGAGCTTGAGATGTTCAGAATTTCATCTGGAAATCTTCTCAATTCTCTCACCTTTGTTATTTCCCCCGTGGCCAGACTTGTATCAACAATGGTGAACTTCATAGCATCTTTGTTTCGGCTTGGGGTTCGAGGCTTCAGATAACAATGGCGTTGTTGATGAGGAAAATCTCCTTGATCAATATTTGTTTCGCTGCTGCAGCCTTTCTCTTCTTTGTTACTATAACCCTCCACTTCATCAAGCTCAAGAAGTGCTGGATCTGCAGCAACTTTGTTTAACACATCACTAACAGAATCAAAGTAGTGAGTTCCTTTCTCAAGTTTCCTCCTTGAAAACTTCTTGATACCAGGGATTAGAAATACCAGATGATTTCTGGAAACACCAGCGAACCCATGATCATTGGGCTGCTCAGAATGCCACCCTCTTGCAAGTAAACGAGGCCAAACAGCTTCCCAAAAGAGATCATTTGATCGAGCTTTACTCAAACGATAGCCTCCAGTTAAGAAATCCGTAATTTCCAAAGGTGTAAGCTTGGAGCATGCCTTGCCAATTGGTATTTCTGGGCGGCTCCCAGAAACTTGATTAGACTTGATAGGTTCCATGGCAATGCCAGTAAGGTCCTTCTTCCCTTTACCAATTGCCACTGCCTCTATAAGGGCATGCAGACCAACTTTAGCTTTCACAGCAAACACATATTCTTCAAGTTGCACTCTTCCTTCTCCAAATGAATGAGCAAGCTAAACAAGAAGATAAAATTAACAGTAAATAAGATGCCAACATAACTTAGTCAAGGATACAACTTCTTGAGGAGAGTCGAATAGAGAAAACATTTGAGGTTTAAAAGAAACTAAAGAAACTTTGGACAAGTGTTCAAGAAAAAGCTTGAAGACAATTGGCAAAACACAATTTCTATAAAGCAATTTACTGTTTAGGTGATCTGTTGTAAGCTTCTGATTTGTGAGTTTGTAATTTATTGTTCTATGCCTTTCGACTTTATGCATGCAAAGTGTTCTCCAAGTGTAACCATTTCCCTATCACTTTACATATGTTACAATTCAGAAAATAAGCAACATTCGGTAAAGTATCAGAGAATACCTCCAGCAAAGTCTTTTTGTGTTCCTCTGACAAATTCTGAAGCAAGCGGGATAAGAGTTCCTGTTGTCTCAACCCTGTAAATATTCGTTGTCCGTATATACATCTTCTGTTTCTCATTTTTCGGCACTCAGACCATCTATTATATATGTCTGACCTATAAAACTTCCCATAATAAAATGAAAGTAAGTCACCCATAGATTTTGTCTCAAGAAAATTTTTCACTTGAACAAGATTCTTCCCAAAAATGTACAATCCAAGGAGAAAACCAGCCTCCTCCGTATCGGTCCATGTGTCACCAAAGGAACCAGGAACCATGTAGAAACTTTTGCCTTCACACACCTGAAGCATTTCAGCTTTGAATCCTTGTTGTAAACGCAGGACTCTAGAAGGGTCTACTTTCACTGCACCATCTAGTGCCTCATATATCAGCTCACCCTTAGGCCTTAGTGCACCATCAGCAAAAGTCTTTGTCTGTCTGCTGCTTTCGGGTTGTATGAACTTGTTTTGAACAGACACATTGGTGAAAAGAACAGGAAATTTTGGTCCATTTTTGACAATGTCAACTTCATAGCTAATCCACATTAATGATATAGGTAATCCAACTAAAAATTCACACTTAGTATTAGAAAACATTGCATCATTTGGATTCTCTGTCAGTAGTATGTATGCAGATTTTGTCAGCAGCGGAGGAATTTCAACCTGATACTGCTCTCCAATCCGAGGAAGCAGCTCAGGATCATGAGAAGCATCAGATACACCAGGAACTCCTTCAGACGATGGTTGATCACCAGAGTCATCATCAGTGAAGCTTTCACTATGATTTATATCCACAAGATCCATCTGTCAAGGAAAATACACAAACTAAACATGGTTGTTCAGCAAATAACAAATCTCTGCTCTATTCCCCATTTCCCAAAGAGAATAAGCAAAAACTACACCAACATTTTGGAAAGGAGAAAGAAAAAATTCTTCAAGTATTTGCATTGGGTGACTATAGTGAGTTACTCCTAGTATAATAAATAGGTTTTTGAGAAATTAACTTTTTTACGTCCAAATTTTATTTTAAAACAATAAAATATGTTTTGTTAAATTAAAATTTTGATAATTTGAAAATATTCATTTTAAATAATTATTTTATTAAAAAAATTCCAACTTTATCATATCCCACATCAAAACCTCCACAGGATATCCAAATACTTTCTCTAAATATATGTGCCATAATTAAGTGCTCAAAAGTCCAGATGAAACTACGGTTAAAAATGAAAAAAATAAAAAAAAATTATTTTATAAATAATGTGAAAATTTAAACTTAATGAAAAGATAATTATTGATCAATAACTCCTCAGTTATTGCATGTCCTGAAAAAATCTGGAATAATCAGAGACATAATCGCAAATAAAATATATGAAGAAAAACAAATTGTAGAATATCACCAACGCCACAAAAACACAAAGAAGGATAGTTGCAGGTAGCTATCAAAGATCAAATAACCAAGAAACCAACATTCCCAGATCCATTTTCAAACCCGAAGAAGCAACAAGGCAACTAACTATACATCATTCTAAGAACATAAACAAAAGCTTGAGCTTTCCACAGAAACACAGTGACCCTTTAGCCACATTGATCTCCCGAAAGAACCAACTTTAAAAATATCAAACATAACCACGAACATTCCAAAGCTTTGGCATCGCCTCACATAATCCAAGAATTCATTAGAAGGGAAAAAGAGAACCACGAAGCTATGATTAGAATTACGAAACGATCCCAAAGAATTCAGCTGTTTTATACGCTGGGAAGAAACCGATAACCCACAGGAGAAAACCAGCATTAAATTGCTAATATAGAACAAACAAGCAAAGAGAAAGGAAGAACAAAGAAAGTGCGAGCTGATTGAAACAAACAAGCAAACAAACAAAGAAGCAAAAGAAAACCAAGAAGCTCAAATTTTTACTATACAAAACTCACCCTCCTCCTCCACTCATAAAAACGAAAGAGAAAGCCGTAAAAACTGAACCCAAGTGAAAAAAGAGCTAACTTGAGGAAATGGGTGTCGGTGTTTACGCACCGATTCACTCGGTATGAACTAAACAACAAGCAAAAACGTGACACACACACACACAACGACCACAAACACATATATACATACATAACACAATCTTCGCAAACTTAAAGAAGAAGAAGAAGAAGAAGCAGAGGTGATAACGTACCTGTGTAAAAGAACGAGCTTTAATGTCCAAAAAGACTTGATTTTTTGTGAAGATTTCTGAAAGAGAGGAGATAGCGAGAGTTAATGGCACTGTGGAGCCAAAGAACAAAGTCGTTTCTTTCTTTCTTCCTTCCTTCTTTCTTTCTTTCTCGCTAACTCGCTCCAAGCCGTGCCTTTTATATGAGAGAAAATGTATAATAATATTATTATTATTATTAATTAATTATTTATTTCTAAAACCTTTTTTTTTCTGATTTAGAGTGAGAAAGGTAGAGAGAGGGGTGTCTCTCTGGTGGCCTGGTCTGCCCTCCTTCTTTTTAAGGACCAAAACGGTAACCGAACGCGCGAAGGCTTGGCGCGTGTGGTTAGGTTGTTTATGTTACCTTCCACCTGGCATGTTATATGTAAGATTCCTCTTGCGTGTGATTATGCAATGAGAAAGGTCAAATAGCAGCTTATAAGAATAAGAAGTTAAAGGGTTCGTAGTTTAAGTGAGGTCATGGATTTGAACCTTTCTTATATATGTAGCCATTTTAAAATTGATATCAAAGCTTTGTCTTTCATAAAAGACCTAGTCGATTCGAGCAGAGATTAGCCTAAATGTAGAAAGCTTAAAAGTGTCTTTTCATAGTTGAAATCCGCCTAAAACACTTCGTAGGTAACAAAAAAAAGAACAAGAAGTTAAGAGTAAACATAGTTTTCTTATTAGAATATTTATAGGTGTTAAAAACTAAAAATAACATAACCAACTCGTGCAAACCCTAATTTCGAGGGTATGAAGATAGCAAAAATTTAAGGTACATACTGATGTTAGATCACATGAATCGAGAACGGCTAATGTAGCATTGCTAGAATACATGAATCGATAATGGTTTTTTTCTTTATGACTCATAGCTTTTAGAATATTCCACTGATAAGTCTCAAGAGAATTGTATCACGAGTTTCCAACTGATATACCAATCAAGTAGTTTATAGAACAATTTTTATAAGATATCACATATAAATAAAGATTGACTGTAGCTTAAATTTCAACATGTTAGTCGAGACACAGGCCCTTTTTTTTAATCTAGGCATCAATTTTCAAAATTCGTCTTTCAGAAATTTAAACTTACCAATCTTTTTCTATTCAATATATTCAAAAGTGTCTTAACTTTTTTAAAAATTTCAATTTAGCGTTTCAATTTTTTGATTATTCAATTAAGTGATTAATCTTTTAAAATGTTAACATTTCAGTTAAAAAGTTTAATTGTAACGATGTGATGTGTTTACTAAAAATTACGTGAATTATTAAAGTTTTTGATGTAAATTATTAAAATTTTAAAATATTAGTTACTCGATTGAAAATTTTTAAAACTTAAATGCTGAATTTACAAAATCCAAAAGTTTGAATTCGTTATCTATAATATAAATCTTAAGAAAAAAAATTATATGTAGAGGAATTAAATTATATATCGAATGTGGCGCGTGATAAAGAAATAGACTGACTCACATAGGATAATCTCCACTGAATAGTGAATACTTGAGCCAAGAGAAGAGAAAAGAGGATAGAGCGCGTGTACTCATGGCACATATTTGTTTCGTGAATGTGGAGAATTTCATCAAGCGCGTGGAAAGGGAGCGTGGGATGGACAACTCTTCAGTAGGTTTGAACTCCAAATGGCCAAACTAACGTTTAGCACATCTGTTCAATGTGTTAAAATAAACGGAAATTTCGGTTTTTTTTGTAAAAAAAAGAAGTCGTCTCGTGGGGTGGACCAATTGGGTCGACTTTCGCAGGTTTGAGTTAATATTAATTTATTAATTTATCACTTAATTTTATATCATTAATTTATTTAATTTTTGTTTAAATTTATATTTAATAAAATTTTAAAGGATAACAATTATAAATTTTATCGTACTAATATAATACATCAACTTTTTTTTTAATATTTTATTTTATTTATTTATTTACTTATTTTAATTTTATTTAATGACTTTTTAATATATCAGTTTTATATATCCATTCTTTTAACTTCATCATTTTTTTCATTATCATGTTTACATATAAGTCTTTCAGAAATAGTCCTCTATTTTATAAGAATAAGGCTGCTTATTATCAAACTTTCTCAAATTTTACTTTAATGCGATATTCGAAATGACGATGATCGTATCAAAAAACTAAAATCTAATTTGATAAAGAATTAAGATTTTTTTAATTTAAGGAGTTAAAATAAAAACTATTTTAATTAATTAATTATTAAATTATTAAAATAACGATGTTAATGTCATTTTTCTCGGATTCACCTATTTTGTATTTAGAGAATTTTTTTTTCTATTGTTAGGAATGAAATTTGATATTTTTTTAAGATGTATGACTTAAAATATTGAATTTGAATTTGATCCCAGCTTTTTTCATTTTTACTCTACTTATAATAATGTTGAAGAAACTAATTCAAAACGTTTAGTTTTAATATTTTATAAATCAACAATAATAATAACAATACTTAGTATAAATCTCGCTTATACACGGAGTTTGAAGAGGTCTAATAGTATGCAACCTTACCCCTAATTAATATAGAGGTTGTTTTCAAATAACTCATATGAAAAAAAATTAGAATTGGATTAATATTATAATTATAACTACAAATTATAATATTTTAGCTAAAAGGGTTAAAAATAAAAATTATTTCTAATTTAATATAGGTTAAATATAAATAAGGAAATAACAAATAAAGATACAAGCAAACAGAAAAACTTGAGATAATCATCAAGAACAACATGGCGGGCAGCCAAGAAGTTCCTGATGGTAAATTTCACGCGCCGGCGAGGAGCGTATGGATAAGATGTTTGAGTTTAATTAACTCCACGTCTCATTAGGCTTTGGATTTATTTAAAAAGGCGGAGTAAATAACTAATAAATGTTTAGTGGATAATGAAAGTGAAAAAAAATCAAAATTCATCTTTTAATCAACACTTTAGTTTTCTAGAATATTAAAGAAAATGATAATTAGCTAATATAAAGCTTTATTTAGTTTGTATAGATATAATTAATTTAATTGCTTATATTTTTCATGATAAATTAATATTTTTTAAAGTAAATAAAATTAATTTTATCGAAACTAAATAAAATTAATTTTATCGAAACAATAGACATTCGACAACAAATACGTAGAGGTGTCATCGTTAACTAAAATTAAGGTATTACGTGTCTTAATTTGTCTGAAATTATTTTTATAGATTGAGGTTTCGTTGTCCGTGTGTATTGATTTGGGCCAATCCAAGTCGTTGATGATACTGATGGGGAATTCAAAGGTTACGGCTTTTGATGCGAGTCACGGTCGGGGTAATTGTTTTGGCAGATGGTTTAGGGGACGGCGGGGAAGTTTTTACGATCTACGAACGAGCTCACGTATGCTTTTAATCCTGTTACTAATATCCAGGTTGTATACATATAAACGTTTTGATCACGGTATATTTACCAGGCATTTAGTTTGAGCACGAGATTGATTATAAACATGGGTATAATAGTAGGAGGAGATAAGTACGAGTATGAAAAATAAAAAAAAAATAATATTTAGGCTTAGTTTGGAGGAGTGGTGGTGGTTGACAAACTGCTGAAGTCAACCTGCTGAAGTGATTCAATAAGTATTTATGTGTTTGAGATTACTGTTTTGGTAACTGCTGAAACATGAAAATAGGTGTTTGGCAAGTGCGGTTGTAGTTACTGAAAAAAGATAAAATGACTAAAAAGTTCATTGATTTAATAAACTATTAATTGTTATA